>JAPYZD010004193.1:0-11670 GCA_030522725.1 Ichneumoninae sp. B BG-2022a
TTTGATGAATTTGTTAATAACATTTTGCAATTATTATTATGCAAAATTAATCTTCTCAGTACCTTTAGTATACATGACTTTTTTCAGATTTTTACACCACCAAGAAGTACTTCCAATTTTCTCTTATTGTTGTCGAACTTATGCGAAGTCAGCGCGCAGCGAGACTCCCTCCTTAATAATTCGGAGACTTTTTTTTATAAGAATAAAATATTCGCGCGAAAAGCACTGCCACAAATACGTTAAATTAATAACAACAAAAACGTAACAAAACCCGAAAAAAACTCTTATCTTTCATTGTCTCTTATTTTGCTCGAAACCAATACTTTTTTGATCTTTTTTAGCAACATCGATACGATAATATGTTAAAGCCAAGAAACAGAACTCGAGGCGTTATGTGCACCGCGATCCTGGAATTCTATCAAAGAAAAGTGTTGTGAAATCTTGCTTACTTTTGTCCGACGCCCAATCATGGAATGAGGATTTCAATTGTTGGAGCCGCGGAAGCAATTACGGATTAAACTTTCTACCGACTTTTGTGCCCTTATTTTATTTATTATTATTATTTTTTAAACTTTATCGGGCAACTAATGGGAGCAAATGGACGTCGGGAAAATAAATATGCACATTGCCTCCTCCCGAGCTGTAAAGAAACTTTTTCACACAGAAGGCTTTACAATTTTTTAATAAGACCATAAATATATACACGTACGATAATGTCGTATCCGCAATATATTGTCGATATCAACTCGGACATCGATCTAACCGCATTGCGTTCTTTCGCCAAGAACGACGGATTTGAATTCTTATAATAATCAATTTTTTTCATGGTAACGAGTAAACTACACTTTGAAAAATCTGTAAGTCTATGGATTTTTACATGTTTTTTTCAGTTTCACTTTTTTAAAGTCCGAAAAGTCTGAAGACGGAAGATTACAAAATAGAGAAAACAAAGAAATAAATATTGTGATAGGACGTTCTTACCCCAGATAGAATCTGTCACTTCGTCGCTAGGTAGTCGACTTGGGTTTCGCTTCTCGCGATGAAAATACACCCAATTTCCACTGATAATACGAGCAATTGATTTATACCAACAGTTATAGATTTCAATGAGGATGTTATTAACACCTCTCGATTGATTATTAATATCTTCGCCAATACGTGAGATAGACGTCCCTAAAGTTCACCGAGTATCTGAGAGGATTCTCATCGTAGCCCGGGGTAATCTCTCTTGAGTCTTCTCAAACGACTCGAACGATTGAACCTCTTGTCGAAATTGCTCGTGCTCGAGACGCCTGCAGCGTTGCACAAACACCTTTGAATACGTCAGACATGCATCTCGTGTCGATGTCTGTTTTGATGCTCGCGCTATCGAATATTATGTCGATACTTCATTCAATTATCGACCTTGCGATGTCGAACGTAAATATTATAACACCACAAGCGCCAGGCAAGGAAATCATTTTTCGAAGGAATATATGCAAAATATGTCCGACGTAGAGCTTTTTGGCGTTTCAGCTGATACATAAATAAAAGTATTGTAACGAATATAGCGATGAGGATTGAATGGGACACACGATATTATAGAGATGCCTGGAATAGCTCGCTATGACAAATGACAAACGTACAGATTATCGATTGACGGGATTACGATAGTGAGAGTGAGAGTGAGAAGTCTTGATCGGACTCTGAAAAAGACGAACTGTCAGACGTCTGACAGTTCATACTTGAGATGAATAGTGGTGTTTAATTAATAATATCCGTCCCAAAACCAAAAATATTGGGTCGGTAGTAAATGATCAGCGAGAAAAAATACGTGGAATATAGTCTTGAAGCAAAAAAAGTCGATTGAAGAACGATGTTTCACTTTTTGAGCCACTTTTGAAAAAATGTCGATTTTCATGATATTCAAAGGTCGATATCTCGGGTCCCAATGGCGCTAGGAAAATTCTGAGGTATCCATCGTGTTCTACGGGAAAAAATACACAAAATAAGGCCTTGTGCAAACTTTCACAACCGTTTTATCATCCCGTTCGAGGACGTTGAAAAACGTAAAAAATGGATCGGAAAGGATAGGCTTGGCATTTTTTTAACTCCCGACTGCCCGCTAGGGCAAAAAGACGCGAGTTATGCGTTTCACGGTGATCGCGGAACTTTGCGCGTTTCCTTGGTATCCAGTGTTCTCCGAATCGACAAAAAATCTCTCGACAAAATTTGGCAAGTAGTTTCTTTGAATCGTGGTCTGTGTCTTTTGTCAGGTTTTGTTACGATGCGATTTCACAGAGATAAAGACTTTTCGGAAAAAATTGTGTTTGTCCACATCGAAATTTCAGCGAGATATGCCGCCATCTTTTGCCTTTTCACCGTGTATCGCAGCTAATTTCACAGTGGCTGAATTCACGATCTCCCGAATCTTATGCGTTTCGCTACGAATCAGCTGCGAACACTATATACATACTGTGATTTTTTTAAAATTATTTTTTTAAAATTAATTTTAATTTTATAATTACGGTGTTCTATGAAATATTTTTTGTCGGTATGAAATGTTTTTTTCTGTTTATAAAATTAACTGTGACGTATTCCGACGTATTTTCGTGCGTTGAACATGAATCTGCTGGCCTTTTTGTGCGTAAGTGTAGTGGGAAATTTGTATCTTCGATTTTATGCACTGAAAATAGTTTGTTAATGTATTTAAAACCCTGTCCAGCTCTGGTCGATTATACCTTACTAATTCCCGCACTTTCATCTTAGAAAAACGACAGTAAATTATCGCCGAGTTTGGGCACGAAATTCTGGTCCTCTACGTCTGTAGCCACTGCGATGCCGCTCGTGCAAGGAAAATGGTCCTTGCGTGCAGAAAATGGTCCCGAGGTGAACAATTTTTCTACTCGACACCGTTTTGTGCACACATAGACTATTTTCCAGGGAATCGCGTAATTGACTTTAACTGCGAATGACTTAGCATTTTGAGACCCAGCAAGAGATCTCGGTACTTCTCACGCTGTAATAAAAACATTTATGTAAGCACTCCGAACTTTACCTTTCCTCTTTCTCCTTATTTTCCTCTCGGCGTTGCGCACGTCGCTGAAGTACGATCATTCCTGGTCGTAAATATAACAGGTCCGAAGGTTCGATATAACTCACTCTATTTCCATACGATGATAAAACGGATGCTTGGAGCCTGATGATTTATAAGGCGGTCCCACCAACCTTTTGCCGCCCCCCCCCCCCCCCTTAACGGACCGCGATGGTTTGAGCTCCTCTACTGTCGTGGCAGATTGTCAAGCTGCTCTATAGTGGAGAACCGTGGAAAGTTGGTGGGCGTCGAGAAACCTTTTCGTCGTCTCGTCCGAGAGCTGTATTGCGATGGGCGACTGGAGGATGGCGGGGGAGGGGGGGGGGGGGCTCGATGGAATAGAAAAGAAAACGATTCGAGCTCTCCGCAATCGCTGAATCGGGAACGTGGTGCCTTGCGATAAAAACGAGGGAGGGAACATTAAAGAGAAAAAAAACTTGTCCTTTATTAACTCTCCCTCAGTCGGTATTGTAGTCATTCGAGACGAGAGGACTTTTGCTCAATCGTCGCGCGGCTGTCCCGACCGATTTTTAATCGAATGCTAAATTTGTAAATTTACATCGATTATAAGGCTGAGAGGGGCGAAATGTGTGTAACTATGTGTGTGTAATAATAATAATCGTAAAGTTGGATAACTGGCAAAATACTGCGAGCTACGACACAAACATTCACTCTTTAATGCCCAATGTACGTTCCAGTAATTATTTCGAAATATCTTCTTCGTCGTTAATCAGGAAAATTCTGAAAATCTAAAATTAATTTTCTCTCAAAGTTTTTAAAGAGACCTTGTTGGAGTTCAAACCTTTCGAAGTTATGCTCGCGACACATTTGCTCATCGGAGTTCAAGCCGTAGAATTAATTGCGAAGAGATTAGTGAGGACACGCAATTAAAAGTTTCGTTGACTATATCGAAGGGCTTCCGCGGTGGGTGGTGAGAATTCTCATTTTCAATGAATAGAATCGCGGTGGTGCACAATCTCCAACCCCATCTGTAATAATAGAAGCGCTAAAAGGGGTACAGGTGCTTCGACTTTGGATGAAATGCCAATCGTTCGGCAACCCTCCGGCTTCCGCGTTCTCACCCCTTCCGGGTCATAAAGGACTACAAGAACTGTCGTCTCGGCCGATGGATCTGTCGACACGGACCACACCGGAGAGTGTCCCCGAATCCCAGACTCTTAGTCCGAAGTTACGACGTCAATAATAATTATCGACGGAACACTTTAATTATCCAGTCATCGGGGCGGCGAGGCTTCCGGCGCGTTCGCCAAATTTCATGGTTTCCTTGCCCGATGAAACCCAAGGGGAGGCACCCTTTATCCTCGAACCAATACCAAGGAATTGGTTATCCGCGATGGGAAAATTAATATTCGTTATTATTATTTCTCAGCTCCGAAATTATTTTCGTTCGTGGCTCGAAGGACAACCTTTTTCTGTACATTTATTAGTCGCGGAAAAACGTGTGTTATTTTTTATTTTTTTTTGGCGGTGAAAGACAGTCATATGGAAAATTCCCCTGCTATCGATTGTTGATAACGGTGTTGTGATCATTTTAAAAAAATCGAGGTCGTGATAAAAAAATGCAGTTGAATCAACTAAAGATTCTGGCAGGGACGTTCAAATAAATATTTAGTTGATCGATCAAAATATTTTAATGCCCCAAAAATATTTTAGTAAAATCAACAAAAAAAATTGTTGAACTAACCAATCTTTTAGCTGCACCAACAAAATATTTATTTGAACGTCTCTGCCCGAATGTTTAGTTGATTCAACCGTATTTTTTATTAGTGTATTATTAAAACCAAAAGCCAGTGTCGATAGTTTTACTGTTGAAAGACCTCGAATAAATATCGTTAAACTCGAAGCCACGAGACCAAAGTAACAGCATGGTTCCCGAATCGTCGGCCAGAAGTCTAAAGATCGCGCTACGATACAAACTACAACGACATGTGTACGAAAGGCGAAAAAGTTTAGCGATAAACTGACCCCGATGAAAAGAGATGTCGAAATTTGTCGCGCTCATGCCTCGATATAGCGTCGTATTCGCTCGCCTCGTATGGGTAAGCGAGACCGGGGCAAAACGGAACCGCGAGGCAAAACGGACTATTTTTCGCGATCCGCAAAAGACCAAATTATTGCCCCTGAGTTTCGTTTTGCCTCGTCTTCCCGCGTGAAGAAATCCGTATGAAATGTCGTGGGAATAAAAAGAAGGAGCGAACGGTCTCGGAATGAGTCGGAAAACTCGGTCCTCCGTGCACATAATATTCTCGATACGAGTATAAAAGACAAAAAAAGAAAATCAAGCTTTAGTATTTGTGATGGCGAAATCCGGGGTAAAAGCGCCTATTGTGCGCCCGAGAAAATCTCGTTACCGATGGGCGCATGAAAGAAATATATACCGAAGAAATATAAAGATACGAGACATAAAAATATGTAGGTCGGTATGTATGAGGTCGAGTTTAGAAAGTCACGAGAATTGCACTTTTGTACATACGCGATATATAGAGATGTATATATATGTATATATATATATATGTATGGGTAGGGAATCGCGCTTCCGGTCGGCTTGGGAAGATAAGAAGATGGGAGGTGTGCCCACCTCACCGCATTGCAGCAATGCAGTATATACGTTACGAAGTTTATTATACGCGAGTAAGAAGGCAAAATGTTTGTACGGAAATAAGAAAAAGGGAATGGTAAAAAAAAGCGAGGAAGAAATAACGGAAAAGAAATAGTCGACCATATAAGGAACGTGGGTACCGACAAGGTAGAGGAGAATGGGGTAAAACGCACCTGTTTCCACGATTTGAGACGGGACATTCTCTTTTTTCATGTACCAGGGAAAAATTTATTTTTCCGTTGTTACGGCATATAAACTGTTGGAATGAGTCGCTACTTACTCTTTATGCGTTAATCGTCTCATCAATGTTTCGCGCCGAAATTATATTGGTTATCGCTCGTATACGTACCTGAAACAAAAATCGACAAATTTGATTGTAAGCATTTTAGTCGAATTACAGTAATGTTTTATTAATTTAAGACAGAGCTGGGCAATGCTTGAAATACCGGGTACTTGTTTGGTACTTGAAGTAGCGGATACTTTTTTTGGTACTTCAAGTACACAAGTACTTTTTTTACGATTTTAGGTACTGAGTACAAGTACTTTCAGTACCCGTCACTTCCGGTCGGAAAATGAGATTTTTAAACCGGAGGTGACGTTTTCCCTAGATAACCCCACTTCACCACTTTCAGTTAGTGATTTTCTGAAATAAATTTCGCGGTATATTTTAACCATTTCAATTTTGTGAGGTTTAGACATTTTTTGATGTAACGAAAAAAGTGCAAAGAATTTTCTCACAGGGAAACCTATGGGCAAAATTGCAAAACAAAAAGTACCACCTTAAATTTAAAGTCTGTTACTCAACCGTATGTCTACAAATCCACGCGTAAAAATAATCACAATTTCACCCTCATTTTCCATTCTCATTATACCATTAAAATCGCATAAATTTCTCGTGAATCTGTCATAAAGTTGAGGATCTTTATAAGTAAACATGTGCTCGTCAGGCACAAAGGGGTTGAATGTATGAGTCCGCGTGCTCATATATCTCGGAATTATGATGCAGCGGGCGTGGATCTCGAATTAACGCGCTCGGTTGGAGCGCATTTCCTATATTATAGCCAGGATACGTAGGAGAACTTGCAGCTCTCCCGTAGCCTCTCCCGTAACCACTTAGGAAGAGCCGAGTGGCTTCTGGGGTTCGTATACTATACAGCAAACGTAGTACGCGAGCGAGCACGCACAAGCCTACGTTACAAATTGGATATTACGCTATTAGTTAGCGATTAAATTAGGCGAGCTGAGTGGTCCATGCTTGGTTGGTACTAAGCTACGTTAGATACGACGCACAACCTGGAGCCTCGGTGCACGCCGAAGCTGCTGCTGCAGCTGCTGATACTTGCAACACATCGTCCGCGCCGCTCGCGCGCCGCTTATTCCACTTTATACGCGTAACTAACGGAGAGAAAGAGTAATTTTCTCAATTAAATGTCTCCGATACGAGCCACTGAAATTACTTCCCGGGATTGTACGAATGCTCACGCTGAATTTAATTGACGCGAATATCGCGACGAGTTTTCAACAGTCACGCACTGTCGACTCCAGCTTGGAATAAAATAGCAACGGGCTTGAATCTCAAAATTCCATAAAATTCAGAAAAAAATGGCCCTTGATTTTTCGTAAAATTTAAAAAGCGTGCAAAGTGATTTGCACTATTACTTCCTCATGTTTTACCTTTTTGTACATAACTTCCTCTATGATAAATTCCGTTGTTCCATTTTGGCTTCCTTATAGAGGAAGCTATAATTAAAATACAATTTTCACAACAAAAAATATAGAAAAATCATGTGCAAATTACTTTTCACCTTTTTCGTAACATAGAAAATGTCTACATTTCATAAAAGTAAAACCGTCAAAATTTATCCCAGAATTTATTATAGGATATCGCAAACTGAAATTTACAGATTGCGTCGTTTCAAGGCAATTTTTATTCTATTCCTCACCGCTGATGACGAAACTATAACTCATGTTACTCTTTGCGTGGTATTTGATTCAGAAATTGAGATCAATTGGGAATGTGGGATTTTGAAAAGTTTAATTTCAGAAAAATGGAAAATTTTCAAAATCCCAGAAAATTTAAACGATTGGATCAATTTTTACCAAATTTAATACGATATATTGTACCGTATTAGTCCATTCCCATGACAAATTTAAGCTCGATACCTCCATGTTTACTCAAATTAGACGGTTTTTGGTAATTTTAGAAAATAATCAAAATTCCATAAAATTTGATCCCTTCGGTAGATTTCGGCCAAATTCAATACCTAAGGTCTTTGATAAAAATACTATATTCGTGTGCAGTTTCATGACGATAGCTCAAAATTTGCGAAAGTGAGAGCTACCACAGACTAGTTTCAAAAATTTCAAATTCGCGTAAAATTTCCAAACGGGCCTCAATCTTCATGAAAATTACACCGAAGGAAGAGACGCGACCACTCTACAAGTGTACAAAATTTCAACTCGCTATCTCCAGCCGTTTTCGAGTTATAGTCGTTCTAAGCGATGCACGCTGTTATACACATACATCCGAACGCCAGCTAAAAATCACATTTTCTCGACGTTTTCGACCATTTTTTGTACGCTGACATTAAAATCTCGAAAAAATTGTTTTTCACAAAAACATAGCTTCCTCCATGAGGAAGCAAAAATTATAAAACATTTTCGGAGATATTGAGCAAAAATATAAGCGACGTAATACAGGTCGACGAGTCAAAAGGTAAACAATTTTCGTTCCAAAAGCGCCCCCTTATTAAAAACTAAGAGATAAAAAACGATTTTTTTTAAATGCGAAAACTATTTCTGCTGGGCAGGTGTCTATGAAAATCTCCGGTGGTGGCGGTGGCCTCGGGCGAAGGGAACTATTATTTTCTCGCAGAGCGTTTACAAAGAGGCAGTTTAAGCGTCGTCGTCAACGTCGGTGCAGCCGGTAGGAGTCAGCGAGCAGAAGCGCGCCTCTGCGATTTATAAAGCAGCAAAGCCTTTTTCTCCGGCTGCTCTGGGATCGTCGTTGCAGCCAAGTCGGAAGTGCTTCTAGAGGAAAAAAAAGACTACGGGCAAAGGTCCGCTACGGCTACGAGAAAAACACCACGGTGGCGACTACAAGGATAAGGGTGAGAAGGACCAAAAGAGCAACAAAATTGCATCGCCCTTTACACAGTCGATGGGTCAAATTTAATCGTGAAGATGAAATTATTCAAGGCTGCTTCGAAAACAAGCTTCGAAACTGTTTAAATTTTGGAAATTTTTAGAAATTATTTTAGAAACATTATAAAAATGATAATAATAATAATATTTTATTAAATGTCAGTCATTTTGCATTTGGAAAAAAAACACCGTAATTGTCCATTAAATCGATAAAATATACTCTTGTATTTTTCCGAAGTAATATTTCAACTATTGTCAACTATTGCAGACGGAACGAAGTAGGGGAGAGCGGGGCAAAATGGCACACCGGGGCAAAACGGGACAATGAGAGAAAATGCAATTCTCCAATAACTTTTGGATGGTGGCGATGGTGCTACGTGGGGCAAAACGGGTTTAAAAATCTGGATGTATGGTTGGGACAAAATGGGGCATCCAGAAATTATTGGAAAATTGAGATTTGCCCTCACAGTCCCGTTTTGCCCCGCTGTGCCATTTTGCCCCGGTCTCCCCTACATCAAATACGAACATCGGTGCTGATGAAAATATACCATGGGCACGTTTGTGCTTATCGTGACATAATTTATTTTTGTTATCGGTCGCTTCGATTTATCACTGAACTCATGTTTGATCCCCAAGTACCAGAATCCGTCTTCGCAGACGCTGAAGGATCTTTAACGAAAGTACGTATCCTTAATTAGCAATGAAAAGTTCAAATGGCGGAAAGTGGCGAGTAATTAAAACTACATTGAGGAAGTTTCGTTGACAGACGCGGGAGTGATTGGACTCCGAAGTGCTGATCTAGGTAAACAGGAATTCTTTTTAATTAAAGCTACCCGCCTTCCCGAATGGCAACGGGCCATGGTTCTCAAACAGTTTCCGAGCTACATTTTTTTTCGTTTCAAACTATGCAAATCTGTCACACACACATACAACTGGCAGCTACAAATTACGTTTCTCGACGTTTTAGACTATTTTGAGTATGCCGATATTAAAATCTCGACAGTTTTTTTTTCGAAAAAATTTTGCTTCGTCTATGAGGAAGCAAAATCGATAAATCTTGCATGTTTTCTCTCTAATACATAGTCCACATTTTTTTTTCAGAATCCTTGAAATGCTCAATGAATTCTTTAAATTTTTATTGCTTCGAATTTTTAGATAAAAATTAAAGATTTCTGTTAATAGCTTTTTCACCATGCATATATTATTATTACATATTGAAGTCGCCACAGCTTAGTTTCATTTACATTAGACACATCGGAGTCTTGTAAGAGTTTTCTATTTCACCGTCGTGCTGTCTACGACACGTCTTGGTAATGCAACTATAAATCACAAAATAGTTCACGCATCGGTATCTCCGGATTTCGCGCTCACTCTCACGCTCGCTGGCGGCGGTGCCGACAAAGCTAAAGCCGTTGATCACACCCTTCCGTCTGTTTCGACAGCCCATGGACAAATACATTTTTTCATTTTTTTCTCCTTTTCTTCACCGACACTAGTCGTATATTTCCATCATACCGATATATCGACGAGTGCTAATCAAACGATTCATCCCCGTCAGTGGCCTGAAGTCCGACGATTTGTTCTCCGATATTCCTGCAGCGATTTCACGCCCGCTTTGGCAAGCCCGCTTGCTTATCTCCGGCAAGCGCCCCATGTACAGTCGAAGTCCCCACAATGGAACTAGTCGGAAGCGACCGCGTGCCAATATTTCAACTTCCCCTTTAGTCCCCACTCCAAGCTACGGACTAGAAAATGGCACTGCGCATGCGCACGGCAAGTGACAGAATTAGTTCGGAATTAGTTTTATCACTCTCATTAACAGCGGTTTTCGAGTATAGATTATTCAAGGCATATATATATCACTTCCGTGTATATATCAGTACGGGCATTTAATTCCGTGCCTCTTTCGCTTAGCCAATGAACTCGATAGCATAGAGGACCTGTTTATTTTAACTTTATATTTATAGTTTCGTTTGTTACAAGTTTGTTTCAAGTGTTCGGGTCTTACTTCTAAGTTTTAGGTTGGGAATCATGTGAATTCTACACTGTATTCACATGACCATATAATCTCTGGTTATGTAAAAAAGGATTTTTCCCTTTTGTACAAATAAATATATTGTACCAAATATAGCGATCAGTATTGACTGAGACACAATATTACATAGATGACTGGAATAGCTCGACATGACAAATGTACAGATTATCGATAGACGAGACCCTTAAGGGGATGCTGGAGCTATTTTTTTCCCTTTATTAAATCTGCTTTACCTGTTTTACCGATGGAACTTGACAATTTTTTAGTTCCAACTTAGCATCGTTAATATGCCATGCATATGTGTCAAATCGTGCAGAACTGTGATATTGACATAAATCGTTAGGTGTTCAGTCAAATTTTGATAGAAAACTTGCAAGGAATTAAGAAAACCGAATATTATAGTTTGCGAAAGTGAATGAACGTAGTGTCACGATTGACGTACAGGTGGCCCTGCATCGTGTTCTACGCTACGTTCATGCCGTTGTCATCAGCTCTGATCACTGGTCATACGTGAATAGACTACGTGAACGCAGTTTACACTTCACGTAATTATCTTTTGTGTAATCGACTTTTCGATGATTTTAGAATATTCGTAGAATCTCAACGATTCGGTGTGCACTCTCGTTTGACGTATGTAAGTCCAAGAATATTTAACGTCCTACAAAACACATGCTGATAAATTTCAGCGGCCATATTGGGTTTTAGGACGATTACCAATATTCGATTTTCTTCGTTTCTTGTACGTTTTCAAGCGATATTCGAGTGCACGCCGAAGCGTTATTGTTCATATTATGTTCC
>JAPYZD010004194.1:0-17319 GCA_030522725.1 Ichneumoninae sp. B BG-2022a
TTGTTGCCGGGTAATTTGTTAACCAATTAATTTTTTGATGAATTTGTTAATAACATCTTGCAATTATTATTATGCAAAATTAATCTTCTCAGTACCTTTTTTAGTATACATGATTTTTTTCAGATTTTTACACCTTCAAGAAGTACTTGCAATTTTCTCTTATTGTTGTCGAACTTGTGCGAAGTCTGCGTACAGGGAGACTCCCTCCTTAAACTTTTTTTTTACATATAAAAAAATAAATTGAAACATATGCGACGAATTCAGGGAGATCGTATTTATACACTATTTCACCTATTGCAAATTAACTACTCGTCGTTATATACTATTTTTGTAAAAATAAGAAAAAAAATGTATAGACTTGAGCAGCCACAATAAATATTGTTATTATTGTGTATAATATACAAATGAAAAGATAAATTAAACTCGATCATTGCAAATCGATTCGAACATATTCCAGGTGTTAAGATGGTCCCAGTTTCAAAGACTCACTACGAGAAAGCATCTAAAAAAAACAACACATTGGTAATAATTGAAAAATACGAAAACAAAAGAATAACAAATTTAAAAAAAGGTCAAGAAATAAATATCAACACATACTATACAAATTAAAAGTGGGATGAAACTCTATCGTTGAAAATCGATCGGAACATGTTCGAGGTGATAAGATGGCCCCAATTTTAAAGTCCCGCTACGAGAAAGCGTCCGAAACAAGAACAACACATCGGTAGATGAAGATTACACGCGAGATAAAATCCTTCGCGGCCTTTTAACGGATTTTACATTTTTCGTCGTCGCATCGAGATAAACCTTCAGCTATGCCTTTTTTATATTCAAAATGAATTCAAAATTATTCCAAATTCTGCAGAGAGTTTCTGCATAGTTTAACGCACACGATTGAAAGCGCGTAAATATTTTGCGAGGATGAAAACAGCGCAGGAGGGAGGGGGGGGAGCACACGCGTTGCGTTCCCACTCTCGCGTCCTGCACACACACACACACACACACTTCGGGCGCTTTTATGCGGTCGAAGATGAATAGGCTCGGAGAAAGAGAGACGAGAACGCGGGACGCTTTTACCCTCGCGCGTGTGCGTGCGTCGCCGTAATACTATCGCCCGGTATCGAATTTTTCTTTGTCCCTAAATGCAAACAAAGAGCTCACTGCCAGTTTCTCTCCGCTCGGCAGCTTCCCGTCGCCCCGTACCTTTTCATTTCTCCTTCTTGCTTTCGTGTCCTCTTTTCTTTCTTTTTCTTCTTTTTCTTTTTATTATTTTCTTTATTTTTTTACTGTATTATATTATTATTATTATGCTTCTTGCTTTTGATGAGTTTCGTCGGACGTTTTTACGATTATTATTTGCCCTCAAGAATTCCTCGAGTTCTCGGCTGTATTATCAGCTTTTTTTTTTTCTTTAAGCCGATTCTTTTCTTGCCACTCGGAAATATTTCTTTTATTTTTTTTTATTTTTCATCTTTCTTTGTGAATACTTTGCAGACTTGTTCTCGCTTGACGAACGCAGTGTACGCGATCAGGCCGGGACAGGTGCAATATGATCGATAAAATACGCAAAGTTGCATCCGTCCAGGCCCGACCGAGAACACTGTGATGTTTATCGATTGTATCGATTTTTTTTGTCAATAAATCCATGCTTCCGTTTTCCTGTGCGAAATGAAGATCCTGTTTTCTTGACGGATCTTCCACTCCTCCGGAGGCAAAAGCGATATATATAGCACATCGAAACGGTTAAACGGCGATATTTACCGATTTTTATAGATTTTATCGATAAATCGATCTTTCCGTTTTCCTGCGTGATAAAAAGATCGTATTTTTTTCACGGACCTTGCAGTCCCCCGAAGACAAAAGCGATGTATATAGCACACCGAAGAAGTTAAACGGCGTTACATCAGCGGAGACGTTAATTTATACGAACAAATTCCTCGGAGGGAGAGCGTTCACTTACTCACTCGCTTACGCGACTAATACGTTACAAGACCCCGTTTCTCCCTCGCGCCTCTTGGCGTTCCTGAGAACACAAATTAATTCTACTTTTCAGCAAAACCTTCTTGCTTCCGACATTAAACATGAACTTTTTTTCCTTTTCATTTTGAAATTTGAAAATCGGGCCAAAACTACTTTTCAAGTCAAAAAGATATAAAAAAAATAAAAATGAAAATAAATATAATAATAAACAATATATAATAAAAAATGATAAAAAAATAATAAAAATAATAAAAATTGAGCACGTAGGGACAAAGACTCTGAAAGGGGAACTTTTTCTTTTTTTTCATTTTCTTGCATCCACAAAACGTGCAGAAAGAAAAGTTCAACTATATTTCTCATTAACAAAAAAAAAAAAATTCGGCACACAGTGACAAACTCTGAAAGAGAAAAATGGAAAAAGATTTAATTCTTTGCCTATAAAATCCGTAAAAAAAAAGTGCAACTCTATATATTAGCAACAAGTACAATAGGATCGAATGCAATGTGCGCGAGCCTCGTCAAAAACGTTGCCATAGATATAAAAAATAAAAATCACCAAAGACATCGTTCACGATCGGCAACCGGCACACTTCAACTGCGACGATAAAAATGTATTACCTGTTTTTATTAACCCGCGCGGATATTCGATTTCCGGCGAGAGTCGCCCGTTGTAACGGATTTTCCCGGGAACCCGTTCGTCGGTAGGAAAAGCGGGGTGCGCACGGTACACAGCAGCAGCGGTAGCAGCATCATCGCCGCTCGGAGGATCTTCACTCTCTACGGGCGGAACAAGCAGGAGAAGACGAATGGCACTTCCTTCTTCGTCTCCCCCTCCACTCGCCGGCCGTAATGAAAACTTACCGGCGTCAACTTCCCGTGCGTGTGCGAGCAAAATCGTCACAAAATAATAACAACAATATCGACTCAGACATTTTTTTTTATTTTCGTTTCCTTAAACGGGACTGAATTTTGAGATTCGAGAAGAAGCCCGGCGTGTGCGCAAGCGCGAACTTCGCGAATGATCTGTGCAGTCCACGAAAGACTGCGTAGGGCAGCTGCGGCAACGCCGGTCGTCACGAAAATCCTTCGACCCAAACTTCGTCAAAATCGTCACAAAGTAATAACAATATAAACAGCTATTTTATTTTTTATTTTTATTGTTTCTTGAACGGGACTGATTTTTGAGATTCGAGAAGAAGCTTGGCGTGTGCGCAAGCGCGAACTTCGCGAATGATCTGTGCAGTCCACGAAAGAAGACTGCGTAGGGCAGCTGCGGTAACGCCGGTCGTCATGAAAATCCTTCGGCCTAAGCTTCGTCAAAATCGTCACAAAGTAATAACAATATAAACAGCTATTTAATTTTTTCTTGGACGAGACTGATTTTTGAGATTCGGGACGAGGTCGGCGTGCGTACGCGAGCGCGAACTTCGCGAATGATCTGTGGAGTCCACGAAAGAAGACTGCGTAGGGCAGCAGCGGGAACGGCAGCGCGGGCAGAGGCTCGAGGAGCAAGGGAGTTCGCACACACACGCGCGCGCACCGGCGCGCGCGCACACGAGCCGGGGCCCGAAGCGGTTGCCCCTTTGTCTCGAAAAGAATTCAAAGGATCTCTCTCCGCTGCTCTCCTCCCATGGGCCACGACACGAAGAGCCGAGGGTTTCTCTGTTTTCGTCGTACCGAGCGGGGCGAGCGAACAGCAACAGGGCTCTCTAGCCCCGGGAGCCGCCGGTACACACGAGCGTCAAGGACAATGGGTCGAAAGCTTAACCGTGCGGAAGAAGGGACCGGCGAGAAACCCGCGTGGCCGATTTCGAATGGACGGGCTAAATTTTTTTTTCGTACGGAAAAAAAATAATATAGGGAACGACCGCGGGACCGAACGATGCGAAAATAGTCGGAGATAAAAATATCGTCGGTTCGACCTTTTTTTCCCCGAAAACTATATTATTCCCGAGGAGAAACTATTTCTGTTCTACGATTACGATTGTCGGAAATGTTATTATTTTTTCTCAACTAGGATCGTTTCGTGGCGATGAACAAGAATAGCAAAAAATAACGAGTTCGAGGGTCGATAATAAAAAATAAAATGAAAATATAGTTTCTGAATCTCCAAAGTCGAAGCTATAACAAACGATCGAAGAATTTAAAAAAAAGAAAGTACTTTCTATTTCAAAACCATAAAAAACCAACGAACGGTAAGTGTTGATTGGGAGGAGAATAACAAGGAAAAGTTAATAAATCAAAGTCGTAACATCGTCGTTAGAAACGAGATGGAACGTGCGAGGCAGTGGGTCGAGATTGGGTGATTCACGAGGGAATGAACCGTTCGGGACGTCGGTCACGGTGAGGAAGTTTGAAAAAAAGGCGGTGTTGGAAGAGACCGGACGATGAGATTCCGAGTAGATATTAGGATCGGAACCGAGGTCGAGACCGATAGTCGAGGAAGAGAAGGACAAACAAGGGAGACGTTGGGAGAAACTTAGGGAAGCGAGTGCGCATGCGCGCCCGCGCAGTACACTGGACGTTTGACCGGCCACGTGATAGATCACGCCCGGAGAAAACTATACTGCCCCGAACGTTGAACGAGAGAGGGATTTAGTTGAGGGAAGCGAAAGAAAGACACATTAGTATGCAAGGCGCGGAGGCCAATGACATCGAGTGACACCATCGTTTGGTCTTTGGTCCCAGCGCGAGCCCGGTCGCCGTACGGTTTCACCGACCTGCCGATCGAATCTTCGCTAGGCGGCCCGAACTAGTGAATAATAATGAAAGAGTCAAGTTATAACGGACGTACAAGTAGTTCCCGCTTCCCCATCGCCCGGCTTCCGACGGGGCGGGGAAAAATGGGCCGATAGATTCAACGATTGAATTCATTTTAATAACCGGTCGGAACAAAGATTGTATAATAATTATGCAAACGCTGTATACGAGGAAAAAAAATTAGCGAACTTTCTCCGGTCGAGTTTGCGTACCTTAGGGCAACAATGTCGTTACTATGTATTACGATTTAATGAATTCGAAGATGGGTTCTTAGATTCGACGATTTTTAGGACAGATCGAATTAATTTTAATAGCCGGTCGGAATAAAGAATTGATAATAATTATGCAAGTGCTGCACTCAAAAAAAAGTTTAAAACTTTCTCCGGTCGAGTTTAATTCATCATTTTTGGGCACTTTAAAAACAACATCGTTACTACGGGTTGCAATTTAATGAATTCAGAAACGGGTCGATAGATTCGACTATCTTTGGGCGGACCGAATTAATTTTAATAACCGGTCGGAACACAAATTGGATAATAATTGTGCAAATGCTATACTCGAAAAAAATAAAATTAGCGCACTTTCTCCGCGGCCGGAGAAAGTTCGCAAATTTTTGGACGAATTAAGCTCTACAGTTTAATTCGTCGTTTTTGCGTACATTAAGGCAACAAAAAAATCGTTACTGTTTTACGATTTAATGAATTCAAAGATGAATTAATTTTTCCATCCTTCGCAAGATCCACGATACTTTGTTGCGGATAATTAAAAAACATTATTATTATTATAACGCTTATAATGCAAATATGTCGGGGAAAGGCTTCGACGATAAACGTCTCTTATTCGCGCACTGCGCAATAATTTTGATGTACAGTACGCAGAAATGACGACGCACAGTTAATGAAGCTGTTACAGAGGACAGGATTACTCTCATTTGCTTCCAACTACCTGGTCTCCGCTTCCCTACGGAGTTTCTACTTTTTCTTTTAAACGTTTTATTACTGCACCGCGATAAAATTGGCGTGTCATCATTTATAAGTGGGAGAGAGGACGCCATCATTTTTACTGCCGGTAATTTTTTTTTTTTCGAAAAATCGAGTTAATTTTATTGTTTACCGTGTACCGTGTGTTTTAACTGTATTGCGCTACAGTGATACAATGTAAGCATCAGTGTGACTGACGACAGGCGCGCAGCCGCCGGGATGAAAAAAGTTTTATACTGCTGTTTCGCGACCGAACTTTCCACTCTCCGAACTTCCGATCGTGGATTATCGACGATAATCCAGACGAACAAAAAAAAAAAACAAACAAGGTCGAAACTATTCTTGCAAAACGTCCCGCCTTTCGGGCTGTGCGATTATCGCTGGTAGACGCGGAAACATATTAGCTCGTAGACGCTTATCAACGATAAAAGTTTGGACGAGGTTTCGTGCATCAAACTCTTTGCCTTCAGAAAGAAAACTCGCAAGGACAAAGTCGCAATCGATTAAATCTCATCATAGAAGCCACAAAAGTCGTTAAAATGTACGCTGTAAAAAAAATTTTTAACTTAATGAACGATATTGGAAGCTTATTCCATAAACTGTTACTAAAAATTCACAGTAACATTTTTATTTGTAATATGAAAATTTTGTAAACTTCAGGCAAGGTTTGTAAATTTTATATCTGGAATTTTAATTTGACAAAAATTTCCATTAAAGTTCAATTAATGTAAGTGGTGTAGGCAAATTTTTAACTCCGGTAATTAGATTAGCAATTTATTTTTACAGTCTAACAATTAATGATTTCATTCGTGATAAACGGGCGATGCCGAATTACATTGTAAAGACAATTATAAGTATTTACAGACAAACATGGCATAAACAAGCAAACAAACATAATCGGCGATTATCGCCCATTCAATCGAAAACATATCAGTGTCGATGATCGTTGCGACGAAAGTTTGGACGAGGTTTCGTACGTCAAACTCTACATTCTGTGCGTCTAAGAAAGAACACTCGCAAGGTCAAAGCCGCAATCGACGAATCTCTCGCCCTCGAAATCGCAGTGCGGAATAAATCGTAATCCGTCAAAATGTATCTTTTGCAAAGGTCGACGCAAAAAGGCGGCGCAAAAAAACAAACAATGAAACAATTACCTCACAGACTCGGCGATGCTCTTGAAGCAATTCGTCACGGCAGTGCGAAACAGGACCACGTTGTTGCTCTCCGAATCTTCCGGATTAGTTTCCGAATTCTGTGCCATCTCAATCTTCTCGGCGTCGAAGAAGAATATAAAAAATACTCTACTCTCGACCCGCGAACGAACCAACAGCACGCTCGAAACTCGCTCGGGATCTCTGCCGCAAAAACTCTTTGTTTAATTTTTTTCTTCTCGTTTTCCAACCGTTCGCTCTCGCGCTAACCGCGATCGCCACAGCGATCAGCAATGAACGCTCCGCTCGCCGAAGGGCCGGCGAAAACTTTTCTTTGTTGTGTCGGATAAAAGCACGCGGCTAACGGTCCCCCGGACGAAACGCTTCTCTCCGATTCGTCGGCGCTGATACCGAAAATGCGTGATACACGCTTTGAAAAGAGGTTTAATTCGACGTTCGGTAGTTCGACGGGCTGCCGCGGGATGGCGCGGATAGCGCGCGCGAGAGGTGGCGCCGCGCGCGGCGAGCACGGCAACTTTCTCGAACGATGTCCGACGCCTTTTGGCGGGAAACCGGCGCGCAACAAGTAGCACGGGAACACGCGCTTGTACACAATCGCGAGTGGAATGAAAAAAATGGAGGATCGTCGTTGATCGACGTTGATTTCGAGAAAACTTTTCGCCCAACTTTGCTTGTTCGAGCACGCGAGCACAAGTTTATTTTCGGGCGAACGAAAGAAATAATGGAGTACACGCAGCGTAGGCGATACAAGGTGAAGCAGGAGGACAGCGGTCTTCGCGAACTCTACCCTCACGACATGCAGTTTTACAAAGTTCCGCCGGTCGGCGAAGCGACTCTGAAGGAATTTCAGGAATTGGGCCTCGAGAGACGGCAAGGTAGGATTAACATTTTTATTTTATTTTAGGACAAGCAGTTCGATCGTGCCTAACAATTTCGCGTTTTTCTTTTCTTTCGACGTCGAACCAACCGTCGCAACCGTTTTTTACGGCGCACACTCTTTACAAAAATTCTGGAGTTTTCATTCGATAACAATTGTCAATTCGGTAGTTAAAATAATCTTGACCGTCTGGAAAACTTAAATAATCGATGGCTGTTAAACAATGTCGTCATCAAATATGCACGTCGTAACTGCATATATATATATATATATATATATATATATATATATATATATATATACATACATAAAAACAAAGTCACTGATAATTTACTCAATTATCAAGTACATTCTCGCTGAACAAAAAATAACTACGTCACACAAATTATATTATTATTTCAATTTACGAAATATAAATTTACAGTTATAAAAATTTGCATCTAGATAAATAAATTGTACAATTTTTTTAATTTTTTAGTTTTGAAAAAAAAAAAAAAAATTGTTTTTACAGTGCTGCAATTGATAGAATCTACGGTTCAGAGAATCGATCTGAAGAGTACGGAGGAGAGGAAGGTGGCCCTGTTGAATTCTCTGAGAAAGGATGGCTTCAATTACGCCGCCAAATTGCTCAACGGTCTGGGATGCGCGTCGCACACTGAGGTCGAGCTGCAGGCGAGGAGAAGAGACCACATATCGCACTACGTACTCCGGCTCTCCTACAGTCAGAATCAAGAGTTGCGGAGATGGTTTGTCAATATGGAAACGGAGTATCTCAAGCTGAGGTTCACGTCGTTGAACAAGGAGGGCATTCTGGCGCTGCTCAGTCTCAACAATTTTGACTACACGCCTGTAAGTATGCCGTTGGAATAATTCTTCATGGTGGCCGTGGTCAGGGAAAATCGGGAAAACCGGGAAAAGTCAGGGAATTTGAAAATTGGTCAGGAAAATATTAAATTGTCGCCGAACTTTGTATAAATAAATACGAAATACATAACAGGGAGCCTTAAAAAAAATGGAACATTTCGAAAAAAAAAAGAAAATGGAATTAAACATTAACACAATAATTATGCATTTTTATTTGCATCATTAATTTCTTTTATTAGAAGTCGTTAGAAGCTTGGTTAGGAAAAATTTTTAATTGGTCAGTGAAAAGTCAGGAAATTTTTTTTGCGGGTAAAAAACGGCCGCCGTGTTCTTTTTCTTTGAGAATTTTTTTTGTCTAGATTTTTTTTTAATCAACATTTTTCATTGCAGATTTCGCAGGAGGAGAAGGACGACCTCAGGGAATACCTTCACGCCTCGACCGCGAAAATTTCGTCAGTGGACAACGTGGACTTTTACAAAGTACCCTTCCAAAAAGTCTTCGATTTGATCAAAGGACGAAAGGTCTATGTTCACAAGGGAATGGCTTACATACCTCAGTCGGAGCTGGTCTCGTTTTTCGTGTCCGAATTCAAGACCTACCTCGGCAAAGAACTCGAGGTGCGAACGATTCACACGTTATTTAATTTAATTTTTTTTTTTTTTTTTAATGATTCGTTCCTTTTACTACCAGTTTACCAAATCAATAAATCCTGATTTCGAGCGCAAAATAATACATTTAGTAATTTTAATAATACATATTTCATTTAATTAAATTCGGGGGAAGTTACCCAAAACCCCAACATTTTTTAAAATTCGGGCAATTGCAATTAACAGCTATGATGTGCACGGTTTGCATAACATTTAATGTAATAAATATGTTTATTAATTTTATCGAGAAACATGAGACTAGACTTGACCTATTGTTGTTTTGAGTTGACTTGAGTAAACTTCTTTTAAAATGCATTTAACAAAGATTTTCGAAAAAACCGTAACGAAAATATTTCGAATTTGCAGACGATAGCGGGAAATTTCAAGACGCTCGAAGACGACGACCGGCTGAGTTCGTATTTGAAAAATTTACCGAACGTATTCTCGGGAATGACGAAGGTAGTTTGGTCGACGACGGCGGTGCCGGTCGAGAGTCTGGACGAGCTGTCGAAGATCTCTTATCCGCCGTGTATGAGATCGCTTCACGAGAATCTCAAAAACGAACATCATCTGAAGAACGGAGGACGTATGCAGTACGGATTGTTTATCAAGGGAATCGGCGTTACCCTCGAAGACGCGATGCGCTTCTGGCGAACGGAATTTACGAAGAAAATCGACTTAGAGACGTTCGAGAAGAAATATTCGTACGACATAAGGCATTACTACGGAAAGGAGGGCAAGAGGACAAATTACACGCCTTATGGATGTAACAAGATCATCATGGGCGGTCTCGGCCCCGGGGACAATCACGGATGCCCCTTCAAACACATGAGCAGCGATGCTCTCAAAAAAACACTCACGAATTACGGATTGCCCGCTTCCGGTTAGTAAAACGAACGACACGTTTCCGTTCGATCGAAAAAAGTGTGAAAATCGAGATTTTCACAGAGTTTCTTCATCTAATCTACTTCGGTGCATAAAGCTTGCATGAAAAATAATTTTCTATGATTATTTGGCATCCTCACAGAGGAAGATTTGTCGATAAAAGAAAATAATCGCGTTTGAAAAAACAAAAAATCACAAATTTTTTGCAATATTCACTAGAAAGTTTCGCTATGAAAATAGGGATCAAAGTTTAAACCCGATAGCATTGTAAGAGCTAGCATGCGCATAGACTTTTTTTTAGCAAAGTTCAAAACGGCGTAAAATTGTTATCACTGAAAGCATTTTGTAAAAAATGTAACTAAATATTGAGAGTTGACCTCACTCTACCTACCTTAGAAATTTCAGCCTGATGGCGCAAGCTGTTCTCAAGTTATAAGACTTTCAATTCTCCGGGTCTGAGACACGCGTACACTCACACGTACACATCTAGACATTTTTCCTAAGTATGATTTTCCGATGGTTTGAAACATTCTGAAAAAGTTTTCAATCAAATTTCGACATTTTTTATTTCCTTCAGTCAAGCTATTCTATTCTATATTCTATATTCTATATTCTATATTCTATATGCTATATGCTATATTCTATATGCTATATTCTATATGCTATATGCTATATTCTATATTCTATATTCTATATTCTATATTCTATGAGAAAGCACAAAAAATATATATATATATATTTATGAACCGTTCGTCATTAATTAATTTGTTTTGCGAAAATATTTCAGGTGTGAGCGAGGCAGCGGAGCTGGCGAAGGAGGGCCACTACGTCCTGGCGTGTACAAAGTGTTTCGAGGTGACGCACAAGTCTCTTCCGGATCGGCCTTTCGCTCACCCGAACGCGTATTTCTCTCAGAGCCGTGAGATAATAACGAAATCCATGGGAGGCGCACAAAATTCTCAGAGCAACAACGGTGAAAAGATCCCGCAATCCGGCAGAGCAAAAACCGAAACGATGCCGACGACACCGTCGCGAAACGTCGGCGGTGCTCCATCGAGAAATGTTGGCACACCGACGGCTTCGAGAAACATCGGCACGCCGACAGCCACGAGAAACGCCGGCACCCCCACGGCCAAGAGAGCCTCGAGCAGGATGGATCCGGTGAACATCGAGGAATTGCTGAACGCCGACGAAATGGATGAGATGATGATGGACGAAATGTGAGCACCGCAGAGATCCGCACAGGTTGCGCATCGTCGTTTATATTTATGGTAGATATATTTGTATATACAAGTTTTTATACCAATAAAATGACAATAAAAATGTACATGTTACAAGTCCTGTAATTCGTAGAAATTATTATCAGTTTTTTTTTTGTAGCCGCTCGAAATACGAATCTCGAACTTAAGGAGGGAGTCTCGCTGCGCGCTGACTTCGCATAAGTTCGACAACAATAAGAGAAAATTGCAATTACTTCTTGATGGTGTAAAAATCTGAAAAAAATGTGTACTAAAGGTACTGAGAAGATTAATTTTGCATAATAATAATAAAGAATTGCAAAATGTTGTTAATAAATTCATAAAAAAATTAATTGGTTGACAAATTACGCGGCAACAAAACTTTTTTTTTATGAAAATGATTCGTTTATTTTTATGAATACGTATGAATTTTTTCAGATTTTTAAGTAACGTTAACGACGCTCGCAACCGGATCCGCGAGCGAATTATCCGAGACCTCGCCGTCGTTTCCGTGTTGGCGAATCGATTCGAACGGTAATGACGATGAAACCATGAAGTCCTCCTCTCAGGGTCGCCCTCGTACTCCCGAGATATGTAACAAGAATCCATCGTTACGACATCGTCTATCTTTCTCGAAGAAAGAAAAGTGAAAGAAGAAAAAAAAGAAGAAAAGAATTTCAAGCGTCGAAGAAGCGTAGGCCGTCCGAGCTCGACTCTCTTAGCGCGATCTTCCCTTATATCGTGCGAAGATCCAAGGCGAACCGCGGTGCACGCTCTCGCACCGGTTGCAACGCTCCGATTAAATTGGATCTCGTCCAGAGGCCTCCTGAGAATCCGCGGATCTCGTTCTCGCCGGCTCGAATAAGTATATACATACACATCGATAATCCTTATAATACGTACTGCTGGAGCGATCTCGTGTTCGTCCCTCGTTGAAAGAACGTGCCGAAGACAACCGCAACAGCGAGGTATAAACATGCGGCGTGTAATACTGCGCGGACCCCGGCGCGGTTAAAACTGTATCTCGACTGTGTTATAAAGGTCAGGACAAGTGAATTGGAGGACACTGTTCTCGCTGTTTCAACAGCTGTAAAGTTCCATAGGTTCGTCTCTCGCCCACCTCCGCGCGATTCCGGAGCTCAGCCTCGAGCGCTGCTCTCGAGAGATGCACCCATTTTCCATTATGCAATCTCTAACTTTTGCCGCGCCGCGCATTACACACAGTAGTGCACTATATATCTTTCAACTCTTTTTTGAGATTCACTTTTTTTTTTCTTTCACAGAGTCCGGGAGCTGAGCCCGCTGGAGGCGAGAAACGTTCACCGAGGCTCGAGACGTGCCTCGTCGACGAGGAGAGCTCGAATTCAGCGCAGGGGTCAATCCCGAGGGGAAAGGGACTCGCGTGGGCGACGGGGACATCGTCGTAGATGGAGAATCGGAGCTCTTGTAGCTGTCCGGGTTACGCGACACGCCGCGCCCGCGAAATATTCACGAACTCGCGATCTCATCTGGAGTAAGTCGGAGAGACCCAGTTTCGTTTATGAAACCCTCAATGACCGTCGTGCCTTATTTGGCACCTTTGTGGAAGAAGCGCTTAAAAAATTGTATGACAATTAAATAGCGAAAGAAAAATGGCTTTGAATTTGAATGGCAAAAAAAAAACTGAAAGAAAAATCTTATAGCAATTACGGGATCATCTCAGTGGGACCGCCCGAAAAATCACTGATTTTCGCGATTTTTTTCTTTCATGGTTAGGATATCCTAATCGGTCCGGGTTTTTTTGACAAGAAGAATGTTCTGTAAAAATTTGAAATCGATAGCTTGAAAACTCTTCTCTCGGCAGCAGACACCGTTTTGAAAAGCACCATTCCGAGAAAAAAGCGCTTAATCTTTGAGATCAGGATGTGACGCTCTGTTCCCTTTCTCTAAGAAATGCTGTAGTGACGAAAATAATTCGAATTTCGATTTAAAAATTTAACAGCATGTTTGTAACCGCGTATACTATCCGATAATGAAAAGAAACAAAAAAGATTTTTTGAAAATTTCACACTGAGATGATCGCTTAAAAAACAAAGCTTACTCTGTGAGGAAGCGAAAAAATATATAATAGCAATTTAAAAAACATATAATAGCAATTTAAAAAAATATATAATAGCAATTTAAAAAACATATATTAGCAATTTAAAAAAATATATAATAGCAATTTAAAAAACATATATTAGCAATTTAAAAAAATATATAATAGCAATTTAAAAAAACATATATTAGCACTTTAAAAAAATATATAATCGCAATTTAAAATAACATATATTAGCAATTTAAAAAAATATATAATAGCAATTTAAAAAAACATATATTAGCAATTAAATAGCATCTTGAATAGCAATAAAAAATTGTCCTCGTGAATTTGAATGACAAAAAACTGGAAGAATGCCGATCACGCGTAAAAATAAAAATGTTTGCAACGTTTGGTACATACCCAATTACCGAGTTAAAATTGTGTAACTTTGTTTTTTTTTTATTGTTTCAGTAAACGTTCGACCGGTCTGAAAATACGCGCCTGCACGATGAGCTCGCAATGTAATTATTTAGAGGCGTAGAAGAAGAAGAAGAAGAGGAAGAAAAAGATCGTCGAGTTTCGAGACGGCACTAACGACGAGTAAAGCGTTGCGTGTGCTCTTCTCCGACGATCTCTCGAACGTTTGCATGCGTACAGCGCAGTCCATATACATATCTATGTATGTATGTACGTGCCTTACGCCGGTTACAGAATAGGGCCAAGCGGCGCGAGCGAAGTGATCGAGAAGCGGGAATGCACTCTCTACATCCCTGCGCGATGCACAAACGCAATTGCGGAAGCATTTCGCTCGTCGTTGCGCGACGCTCGCACGCGTACACGCACGCACGATCGGTGTGCGAGATGGTGCGAGGCGCATCGAGATTTTCTCGCTCGATGGTAGGGGATTTATTGATTTCACTCTCGCCGACAGGCGGACAAGCGAACAGCGGCATCTTCGTTATCGAAGCACCCCGCGTGGCTTGCGGAATATATAGTGAGCACCGGCGCGGCCCCCCCCGACGCGTCTTTCGAAAGAAGCCTCGATCATCCGCAACGCTCCACTGTCCACCTGAGTCTGGCAAAAGGATTTTTAAAAATCCAAATAAGAAAAATACAAGAAAAAGAAGAAAGAAGAAAAGATATGCAATCTGAAGAGCGGCGAAAAAAAAAAATGCTGCGGTCAGTCTCCCGAGGCGATCAGTCGCGCGTTCCTGCGATGCTCGGGCTTTGACGCAACACATCGGAGGACGATCCAGTACCGACGATCTCGGAGGATTAGCGAGCGCACCGGAGTGCCACGGATTGGGTTGACGCAACCCGAATACCTCGGGAGATGTCTCATAACGGAATTCGCGCAATGATTCGCACTCGTGTTCAACGGCGGTCACCCTTGGACATTTTTTTTTTTTTTTTCGACGTTGAGGATGTCGAAGTCCGAGAGATTTTCTCTCCGTTGGAAATCGTCGAAGCCGCGCGTGACGACGTTGTTCGGGACCCATTATGATGTTTTTTGTGGATCGAACTCGCAGCAATGTGAACTTCGTTTCCATACATTTTTTGATACTTCGATAATTCTTTTTATTTATCATTCGCGAGCCACATTACTTTGCCGAGACTTCAATCGGTCGAATCGTCAAAATGCCGAAACTTTACTTTTTCCGCATTGTCAAATTTCCAAAACTTTATTTGTCCGAATCTTCATTTGAGTGAACTCTTTCGTCACTCTTTGGAAGTGGTAATTGAAATGAAGTTTGGTGAAATTATTATTAGGAAAAAATAACGTTCGGTTAAACGACGATTCGGAGGAATAAAATTCGGCCAATAACTATGTCCAAAGAGCCAAGGTTTGTTTAACTGAAAATTCCAAATACAATTTTTGCAATTTTGCCAATTTGGAAAAATAAAGTTTCAGACGTTTCACGGTTCAGATGAAGTGCGTTCGGACACGTGATTTTCGGCCGTATGACGATTCGACCGATTGAAGTTTCGGCAAAATAATGTTCGTCAAAATGTCGAAACTTTATTTTTCCGTATTGTCAAATTTCCAAAACTTTATTTTTCCGCATTGTCAAATTTCCAAACTTTATTTATCCAAATCTTCATTTGAGCGAACGTCACTCTTTGGAAGTGGTAATTGAAACGAAGTTTGGTGAAATTATTATTAGGAAAAAATACGGTTCGGTTAAACGACGATTCGGAGGATAAAATTCGGCCAATAACTATGTCCAAAGAGTAAAGTTCGTTTAAATGAAAATTCGAAATAAAAGTTTTGGAAATTCGCCGATTTCGAAAAATAAAGTTTCAGAAGTTTCACGGTTCGGAAGAAGTAATTTTCGGCCATACGACGATTCGACAGATTGAAGTTTCGGCAAACTAACGTTCGTTCCGATTACAGGAGACCGCGCACCAGCCTAGATTCTCTCCGGAGTTCGCGCGATTCCGCTTTCCCACGATTGCACGAGGATAGCTCAGCGAAGCAACACAGTCAGCGATCACTCTGAGATCTCGGCGTCGACGAGGACACGAGGCGTTAACACACTCTCGAAACTGAGTTCTCCGCCGTTCGTCAGCGGGGACACGCGCTCACGATGGTGTATGGGCGAGCGTAAATTTGTTTTATTGGACATCATCGATCGGAGCCATAAAATCCTCGTCTCTATGCTTCCCCCCTCGAGTTTCCGTGCGGCATGCGAATTGCACGTACAATCGGTAACGGTAAAGTTGTAACATTACATCGCAGTACCGGTGTTAACTGCATGCTCCTTCGAACTCTGTCTCGGGAATAATATGTATCCCGTGTACGGAGTCAGAAGGGCGCATCGGTTCGCCGATAATCACGCAACCGAGCCTAAAGTGAGCCTCTCTGATTTCAGGTGAACGCCGCACTTTCGAAAGGGGATCCCGATAGAAGATTTTACGTAACACTCACCGGCACCGAGATCACATTGGTATTACACGGTATCACCTTATCTGAACGAGTTATATGAACGAGTTATGGAAGCTTGCACCATAGCCGATTAATCGCGAGCGCGAGGACGAGCTCTCGTCCATCGTTCAGTCGAATACCAGATCGCAAATGCTCGGTTAAGGGTACTTACTCACCCGACGCAGCACGATAAAAATTGACCGATCCGCTCCATTCCTTCTTCGACTTCATTAACGTTTCACGTCGAACTATCGTTTTCGATCGAGGCAATCACAATTCGATATCGCACCGCCGCAGCGGCAATTAATAATTCCATACTCCTTAATTGGTGCATCGACGAAATCGTCCCGGGATCTTTCTCATCGAGGTAATTGTTTCTCAGACGGGAACACCGAATTTCATTCGCGGTTTGAGAGTTTCCTTGGTGGTAAATTTTTTTGTTTTTATTTTAGGACCGATAAAAATTGAGCGATCCGCTCCATTCCTTCTTCGACTTCGTTAACGTTTCAAGTCGAACTATCGTTTTCCATCGAGGCAATCACAATTCGATATCGCACCGCCGCAGCGGCAATTAATAATTCCATACTCCTTAATTGGTGCATTGACGAAATCGTCCCGGGATCTTTCTCGTCGAGATAATTGTTTCTCAGATGGGAACACCGAATTTCATTCGCGGTTTGAGAGAGTTTCATTGGCGGTAATTTTTTTTTTATTTGGGACCAAAGCATAGTTTGATATTTCAATTATTACGAATAAATTCGTCAGCTAGTAAGCCAAGAATTTTTTCAGATTTTTAAGTAATCGTTCATTTTTGTACTATAAAAAAAATATATCAACGATTACTTAAAAATCTGAAGAAATTCATACGTATTCAGAAAAATAAACGAATCATTTTCATAAAAAAAAAGTTTTGTTGCCGGGTAATTTGTT
>JAPYZD010004195.1:0-11667 GCA_030522725.1 Ichneumoninae sp. B BG-2022a
AAAATGTGCAAAAGTCAAAATAAAGATAAAAATCTGAAAAAATTCATACGTATTCCGAAAAGTGAACGAATCATTTTCATAAAAAAAAAAGTTGAGTTAACACATATTTTGATGAACAATTTTTTTTTCAACAATTTGTTAATAAGATTTTGAAATGATTATTATGGAAAATTAGTAATTTCAATGCCTATAATAAGTATGAATTTTTTCAGATTTACATAACATTGGGAAGTGTTTGTAATTCTTGCCCGAATTTCTCGAATTTAGACAAAATGAACACCACTCGCTCCAACCTCCGTAACTGAGAGCCGTGGAAGTACGTAATCGACGCCAGGGGATCTTTTCCTCTTTTGCTTATCGAGCAACCCGTGTTAACGATATACACTGAAACTCAAACTTAGCACTCCACATTGTTGCTATGATTTATTACGCTCATAACGACGATAGGAAGTATAAAATGAAACAGATTTATATATATATATTTGTTTTCATAGTTATACTATTATACTGTTTGTATTATGAACACTTCACTCGTGGAATCCTTACGATTAAAATTAATTCTAAAAAATTATAGTATCTAAAAACCATCAAATTTGTGTACTCAATACACACTCGATGCTCTCTTTGTATGTTCGTTAATTTTTGTACTTTTCAGTCCACGTCAACCTTTATCTCCCAAGATTAATACTAATATTTCATGGATTTTCAAAATAAAAAGTAAAAATAAAAACTGTTATTCAGCTCGCGTGATTGCGAGCTTCGTAAATTCGTTCGATCAAAGATTCGATATAACGCTGACGCTCTGTGACAGATCGACTTGCCCCTTGAGTACCTTTTGTTGCAATTTTTGGCCGAACAATTTGGCCATGAGATGATTGCGACGAGCCTCTTCCTCCTTCTCGCGTTGACGACGTTTGTTCCTCACCTCGTTCAGTCTCAGATATCGCATACGCAGCCTCAGCTTCATCTCGTACTCACTGATTTTTTTCTGGGCGTTCGCTGTTAAAGAAGATAAATGCCGCATTAATCCTTGAAGCAATTTTGCACCGCATGGAGAGAAAAAGAAAAGTGAGGCAACAAAGTTAACTTACCCGTGGAACTTCTCGCTGTTCTTTGAGGTTTGATGAATCCCGAAGTACCGGCCATCGCTAAGAATTGCTTGCGCTTCTCTTTCTTCAATTGTCTAAGCTGCGATATTTCCGTCATGTACCGACGACGAGTTTCCACGCTGTCGACGAATTCCGGCTTGTTCGTTGCCAAAAATTCCTTCGAACATAATAAAATAAACGAGTATGAGATTCATGGATAGTCCTGGGCTTAATTTTATCAATTAATCGTACAATATTGTATGATAATTTATAATATTAATTGTATTGCTTTGATATCTTCTAAATTATTACCTTCAGGGTGTCGGGTTGTTCGTCCTCGTCCTCGACCTCCTGCTCCGCCTCTTTTTCAATTTCCTCCACTCCTTCCCCCTCGTCGCAGGCGCATTTGCCGCGAGTCTTCGCCAAATTAGCGACCGACTGATTTCCCTTCGTTGGATTCTTCTTCTCAACAAAATTCAAGCCCCTCATACCATTTTTATCGTTGGCCGTTTTTCCCCTCCCGCTATTCTCCGTCTTCGACGCTCTCGTTTTTTCCTTCGGCTCCTTCGCCTCATCGAACTTCAACTCGTAAGCCACCGGCTTCAGATAATCCTGCGAGCATTTGCATCTTCGGTTCGCCCCTTTTCCCTCGCGAATCTTCCAGACCGTCCCGCACGTTCTGCAAGACTTGCAGCTCTTCTCGCTCGTCTTCTTTTCATCGCTCCTGGTTCTCTCGTCCTCGCCATCGGCGCACTTCGGATCTTTCTTCCCGCACGAATCGTCCCCAAGTTCGCAGGTGCATCGCGCCTCCTCGGCCTCGCTGGCGGTTCCGCAGCATCCGGAAGTCTCGACCTTCTCCGCCTCCTTCTCGCTGCTTCCATCCATTCTCGGACTCGCCGATTGTCCCGCGTCGCAGTTGCAGTCGCTCGAACTCTCGCAGATGTCGACCTCGCCCTTTCTCACCGGCCTTCCACCCGCGCCGGGCGCTCCCGAGCCTCCGTCCGCCTTCGACCTCTTCTCACCCTCGCATCTCTCGCAACGATTCTTCCTAGCCGGTAACTCTCGTATCGCCCACTTCGATTTGCAATTAGCGTTGAGCTGATTTTTCGCTTCCTTCCTCGAGTCCACGCTCTTCGCGCCGATGTTCGCTGGAGGCTGACTTATTATCGGTCTCTCCTCGCGCCCGTTGTGTTTCTTGCATCTAGCGGGCGAATGTACTATGCACGCGGCGTGCCTGCTGTGAGCCGCGTATCTTTGGCAATAGCAAACGTGTCTCTGAGCTCGAAGGATTTTTTCATCGGCGCTCGTAGCGACGCGACTTTGGCACTGCATCGAGCTCTCGAGAGTCTGCACGGAAACGTCGCGGCTCTCCGCCGTCCTCTCGCGATCGGTTCTCGAGCTGGAAGCCGTGGCGAGCAGCGGGATCGTCGCGGAAACGATTTCGCCGCCGGTTCTCGAGTGGCCGCTCGGACCACCGTCGCTTCCGGTTTGCGTGCAGCTGTTGCGCTTCCTCGTGTGCTCGACCCTCTCGCAGACCCTCCGGTCGGATCGATCCCTCGCCAAATTCCCATGGGACGACCACTGGTTCTCCTCGAGTCTCTTCGCCGATCTTTCCCTCGACAGACGCTCGTTGTCGGGCGAAGATTCGCCGATCGTCCACTGACCCGAGGGCGCCGGGGTCGATTTCTTCATCGGCGACTTGGCGCCTCTGCCGCCACCCTCGGATTTGTTCGGTTCCTCGAGCAACCTCTTGAGATTGCACAGATGGCTTATCTCGTTGGTTATCCAAACGAGCTGGTTCCTCTTCTCCATCTCGGCGTAGTTTATGAGCTTCGCGTCGCCGGACTCCGAATTGCTGCGTCTTCCCATTTCAAATCTGCGCTCGGACATCGTCGTCGGTAAACGCCAGTCGGTCTCGTTGCTCTCCGGTCGGGCTCGATCTTTGATCAAGAGTATACGATCCGTCATCGGATTTCCGCTGGGCGTCGTGCCGGAGGTCGTCGTCGCGCCCGCCGTCGCCTCCGACGCCCGAGGCAATTTGTCGTCGGACTTCTCGACGCTGAAGAATATATTTTTACTGTCGATTTTGTACGGCGCCTGGGCGTGGGACGACGGCACGAAGCACTCGGAGCTCTCGCTCTTGTCCCTGTCCGTCCGAGCCTCGCGACGACGATCCTCGCTTCTCAGACCCATCCGAGCCTTCCTTCCGTCCATCACCGTGCGATCCGTGTGACAATCGAACGGGAATTTGTCGCTGACCTCCGTGCTCGGTGGACTCGTCGCTAGATCTATTATCTCCTTCATCGACCGAATTTCTTTGGACGCTTTCTTCGGACTCGACGAATTCGTTCGAACGTTTCTCTTGCGGGGTCGCCAATCGTCGGCCGACGAGTCCGTCGTGTTGTGCTTCTGCGCGAGGGCCTGAATTATCTCGTTTCTGTAGATCTTCTTCCGAGCGTCCGCCGGATTCCACGGGACGTTCTCGTCGAGGTCCCGTTCTATTCTGTCGTCCGTGTACTTGGCCGTCACGAGACGCTTTATAACGTGATGTATGAGTCTCTTCTTCACCTGCTTGTCGCACTTGTTCGCGTCGACGAGACTCTTCAGTATATTGACGCTCCTCTCGAGATCCCGTACCAAATTGTCCGAGCCGCCCCAGAGCTTCTCGTCGATGCTCGAGCTCGTGTTCGGCATCGTCGAGCAACGCGACTCGCGTCCCGTGTCCACGGACGAAACGCGACTCGTACTCCCGGCCGGGACGTTCTGGTAAATGTGACCTGGAAAATATTCGAAGCTGTTCGAAGCTCGGCCAGTCGCGTGCTCGCCCGTCGTCTCCTCAACTGCGACCTCCGGCGCCGACGTCGAGTTTCTCGAGCCCTCCGACGAGCTCGTCTCCGATTTTTCTCGCCTCTGATTTTTCTTCTCCCTCTCCCGAGATTTGCCCGAATTCTCGGACAGCTCGCCGTTGCTGGCGACTCGATTCCGGCTACGATCGCGGACGTCGTACGTGTTGGAATTTTTTAGGATCGAGTGAAGAGACTTCTGCGCGAGGCTGCTCGCTCTCTTCGGCAACGGAGGTTTCCGCTCCGAATCTTCCTCCTCGTACTTTTTATCGTCGCCGGCTCGTTCGGCGTCGGTCTCGACGTCCACCGGTGATACCTGAATACCCTGAGAAAAAGTGTCGAGACTCGTCTGTATAAATTTGTCCTGAGTCGCGGGCTTGTTGACGACAGTCGCGATGGACGACGTCGAGTCGAAGATCAACGGCGTCAGCGTTTGGCCGTTCTTCTTCTCCCTGACCCGTAGATTGAGCTCGCTCTGACTGCGCTTCAGCGACAATCTCGACAGTGGGAACTGCAATTGATTCATCGACGAGCTCTTCTTCAGGGGCGAAGTTTCGGGATCGTGAGCTTTCGACGAGCGAGAGCCCTCGGTCGGATACTTTATCGTTGCGGAAGCTGCGGGAATCTTCTTAACTTCGTTGGTCTCTCGTTGCCGAGTTTTCTCCTCGTCGCAGGGAGCCCCGGCGTTTTTTCCCTCGCCGTCCGTTATCACGCACGACTGACGATGATGGTGAGTCTTGACTATCGGCGTTATCTCGATCTCGCTCTCGGATTCGCCGGAAGCGTGAATGCCCGGCAGAGGCGTCGAGTTTGCGTCCGGTTTCATTGTAGTTTTCTGACTCCTGCGGCTGCTCGTGGATTCGTTGGTGCCCTCGGGATCCAATCGCAGCGCCGCGGAGCAACCGCGCGCCAGAGCCATTCGCTCGATGGTGCACAATTTCTTGTCCTTCTCCTTTGAACGGGGCAGAGCGTTGTAGTAACCGACGTCCGCGCCGCTGTCCCATTCGAGAGGCTTGTGCGACGCTACGCTCGAAGTCGGCGAAGCCGGAGCTTTTGTCTCGGATTCCTTCAGATCGGCCAGCGTCTCGCGGCTCTCGCTTGTCTCTTCGATTATCGTCGAGGTGGTCGGCCGCTTGCTCGTGGGCGAGGGCGAGCGAGAATCCGCGCTCGTCCCGCCGACGTACGAGGACGCTGATTGGGCATCGGACGGCTGACCAATCAGAGGCGGGCGAGCCCATCTGCGTCTCTCACGCGGCATCGACGACTCCAGACGCGACCTTTCCTCCGACGACAAGATCACGTAGCTGGCACGACCCTCGCACGCATCCGCGCAGCTATCGGCGCTCCGCGAATAAACTCCTCCGCCGCAACTCGCGTCCATCTCCGCCAGCGAGAAGTAACGGCCCAGCGAAGAATTTTTCGAATATTTGTGGTAATACTCCATCACCTGCGCAGACAGCGTACGCTTGGAGACGTCCGGAGGATTCACGCGACATTGACCCGTCGAACGCGACGAATACCACTCCGCAGTTGAGAATCGAGGGGGTTCCGCCAGAGCCACTTCGCGAGATCCCCCGGCTTGCGGAAGCTCCGCTGCCTGCAAATCTTTTATGCGTCCCTCGCAACTCGAGCCCGAATCGTACTCCATGTTTCTCTACGAGACAGCGTGACGACCTCACATGTTGCATCCGTAGGAGGGATGGTCGGTGGATCTTTGGAATTAGTCCAGGATAATAGTTTTCCGTGCCATCAGGAAATCCGGAAGCGCGCTCGGAGCGATTTTCTGTGGGGATAAAAATTTGAAGATTAATGAATCGCATAAATGTTACGGATTTCAAAGACAGAACAAAAATGGATTAGTTTATGATTCTAAAGGGCTTTGGTATTGGAAAAAACAATTTGAGGAATGCATAGATTCTTCAGACTTAAAAATCTGCGAGCAGCTAAGTCGCACAAAGACCACTAGAAACTCTGCTATCTCACAAATGCTACTGGATAACAAATTGTCGGCAATGAGTTTTCCTCTTTTGAAACCTTTGAACGACTAGCAAATCTAACTGCACAAAAATACAAGTAGAAAGATAACCTGGAAGATATCTGCACGAGACTAAATTTCAGCAAGTTACAACGGCTGCGTTTTCCATCACACAGACCATACTCGTGGAAGTTCACTTAGAGAATAAAATTCTACAAGTGAACCATTTTTTTGGTCCTGAATGAGTGCATTGACGATTTGCCAAACATGAAATTCGATGTCACACAGATATCGTCATGGTCATGTAGATAGATAAATAGAGTTTTATTGAGTCTTGGAATTTTCCGCTACAGAGCTGCAAGATACAGCAGAACAGCGTTAAACATAAATAAAATATTAATAAGTAAGTAAATATAGCACAGGTAACACGATAGACGAAGTAAAGCATAGTAAGCATGACAGTAGCAAAAGCATAACATGACTGTTATGCTTTTGCATAACTGTTGATTGCTACGCTTTTGCGTAACTGTTAACTATTACGCAAAAAGTCGAGGGCATTTACGATAAAATATGAAAGACGAAGTAGGTCTAGTCACACGCATGTCCCATGCTAGTTCAATCAATTCGAGCGTTGCAAGTTCGAGTGTTTTTAACTTTTGTAATTCTTGTGGTTAAATCGATGCCAGTGCTAAATTAATTTGTCCGTTGTAGCCTTAAGACTCTTGTGATTCGTAAGTTCAAGTGTTTTTAGACTTTTTTTTACTTTCATAATTCGTTATTCAGAAGCTCTAATATGTAAGATTTATCATATACTGATTGTAAAGGAGAGAACCGTCGAAGTAGTAAATGATCTAATTAAAGAATTGAAATTAAAAAAGGGGGTTATGGCAGCCCAATAAAAATTAACGACTGGGAGTTTACGGGAATTTCGTACATCGCTTAGCTTCATTGCGAACCGATTGCCTCGAAAATTCATGAGGGGAAAAAATATTGCGGAGTTCTGTACAACAATGAAATTACTTACGCGCTAGGCGGGTACGCGTCACTCCTAATTACGCTTCACAAATTTCGCTGCCTCTCTTCATCGGCGACGAAACAAAACTCGCGACTTTTCATTAACACTGACGATGCGCGTCTGTCAAGTCGAGTCGTTGCTATTCTCCAGACATCGCAAACTCGTAAAACGTAGACGACAGAGAATATTCAAATTTTTGTTTACATGTTGTGTAATTCTCTCGTGAACGCGACGCAACCGGACTCGACGACGAACGACGCGCGACTACACTCGACGTACAGCGCATGCAGGCTGCGCATCGCGCGCGCGTGCCCCTCGGCGCGTCGTGACGTCATAGTGGCGAGCGAATGTTTATAACTAAAAAATGTAACTAACCCTTTTCCGTCCCTGTAATGTATACATGGATGTGTTTATGACATTCATTTACACGCCAAAGATCATTGTGTTATTTTTAAATCGCAAGAGATAAAATAAAAAATGTTAAACTCCGCTCGTCCGACAGTCAGTAAAGCAGACGAGTCTCGTCCGTCGGGTTTGTATCCGATAGCGGGCTGACTGGCGCTGCCTCGCAAGCGGCCATCTTGTCAGCCTGGTCGATATCTCATAATCGCCGCGTCCGCTCGTCCACGACATACACACAACAAACAGTGTGTAAACGTTTACGAAAACATTGGATTCAACACGGTACCTCGGAGCCCGGAAAAACTAGTCTTCACTATATTACAATAATATAAAGTTTCAACGATTTTCTCCCTCATCGGCATATCTCGTTTTATTCTACCGGTGTCGAAAGAGTTGTGGCAAAGTGTCAAGTACCACTGAATGACCAGTGACTGGCGGAGTAATTCCAAGTCGCTGATATCTCGTATTGTGAACGAGCGTGCGACGAATCGAGACAAACTTTGTACATTGCCGAGGACGTTGCCATGTCGAACGTCGCGAAGACCATCGAAAATCCCGAAGTGCCAGGTAGAAAGAGCTTGTGTATATCTCTACGATGATAGATTAATGTGTATACCTTGAGTCACGTGGTCCGACGAGTTGCATCAGCGCTCACTGTCGGCCGTGGCAGCACCTGGAAAACAAAAACAACAGAAAAATCATTTTCTTCAAACTCGTTTTTTTTCAATGCATAATCACTGAAAATTGTTGAAATTACCATCACTTTTTATTTCAGGCTTGGAGTGTTTGCTGCCGCCACCTCCTCCCCCACCGCTGATAAGTTCCGACGAGGTAATCGTAAAACCAGCAACGATTCCCGTAAGTTCGGACAAACCGGCCGATGCGGCAGTCCCGGTGAAGTCGAAAATCGGCACCGCAGAGGGCGATCAAAGCTCTGCAAAGCCATCGGGCAATGCCGCGAAGTCATTCGTCAGCGAGAACCCACCGTTGTTTGCCGGAGGAATGCAAGCTCCGTACTTCGTTCAGCCGGCTGCACCGCCGATACCGAGCGTCGATCAACCCTGGTGGGTTCCGAACGACTCCGACACGGATGGCGTTCCGACGAATAGAACGGCATGGTTCGATCAGAGCGCCACCTGGACGGACAGCACTCCAACAATTGTCTCGCCCACGAGCAAGGCAAAGGGAAAGTTTTTCAAACGCAAGAGCGAATGCATAGATCCTGCACAGGATGCAGGTGAGCCTTGCTCGGTAGTTGTACACGTTATTGTATGAACTTGACATTTATTAATCTCAATCGATGGTCTACTTTTTTTACAGAAAGAGTGGCCAATGCCCAGAGAGAACTCTCGGCGCTGATGAAACCCCTGAAATGCGATCTCTGCAATGCGATTGTAAGAATCGATTTCTCGAAAGACTGATACGATATAAGCTTGGATCGTCGATGTCGTTATTGAGATTTTTTATTTATTAACTTTTTCAGATGAATTCTACTCTGCAAGCAAAGCTGCACTACGAGGGTAAACCTCACCAGAAGAAAGTATCGATGTTTCTTAATCAGAGTGTTAAGAAAATAAAGCCGGACGACGGACAAGTCACGAGCACTACCAGCACCGATTGGAACACGTATTGCGACGTAGGTATTTTAGGCGCCATCCACCGAGTATTGTCTTCGCATATGTGCAATTTGAAAAAATCTAATCCATCAGAGTAAAAAAGTAAAGCGTGTTTTTGTTTTGTTTAGGTGTGCAAGACGTGGTTCACGTCGCAAATTGACGCCAGTCAGCACTACGCAGGAAAAAAACATATCAGAGCGACGACGGGAGTTACGAAGCACAAGTGAGCAAAAAACTACGTAACGGCTGCCACCGTGACAGTCTTAGAAAATCGTTATCGAGATCGCTAATCGTTTGAAAATTTACCTGTTTTTTTTTCAGAACGAAAAAGCCACAGAGCCAAGGACCCGTCGATCCTACGGGCCGTTTCGGAATAGGAATTCCATTTTCCACCGAGCCCCAAGCTACGATTCTCGGCAGTCCCGAGCTCGCTCTGGCACCTCCGATCGTTCCGCCGCCGGCGCTGCCGGCCGTCGTTCCAACGAACAATTATCAAGCATCGACTTGGCCATTTCCGACTTTTCATTGCGAGCTCTGCGGCGTAACGGCCAATCGACTGGAACAATTAGAGACTCACAAACGCGGCGCGAAACACATAAAAATGATGAAGATGAACGGCATCGTCAAACCGGAAGTTGGTCGGTGTTAAAAAGAGAAATAAATATGAAAACATTAATAACCCGCTCGGGAAAGATGTTTCGCTCTACGATGTAACGGGAAACAAAATAAATTTTATTTCAGATGAAATTAACAACAGTACGACGCAGCCACCGCCATCCACTATAGATTACTCTATTTATAGAACTCCTTCGGGTAGGTTCAATCGAAATCGCACTAACGATTTGTCGAAATTGCAATTTGTCTCTTCTTCTTTCTCGCTTTCAGGCCAATATTACTGTGCCCCGTGCAATCGTTCCTTCCACTCGGAAAACTCATTCGCCCAGCATGTCGAGAGTAAGAAGCACAAGACGCAAGTTAACCCGAAGCAGCCGGCCCCACCACCGGCGACCACAAAGAAAACTAACAAATCCAAATAATTCCAAGCAGATTAACGGTAAAACAAAATTAAGATGAATTATTTTCCACGAAAAATACTACCGACCACTGTTTGTCAAAAGTCATCGATACTCTGGCGAACAGCGTTCGGTAGTTCTTTTTTCGCACTCCGCGAGCGTTCCCGCATCAGATGTGACGAAAGAATGTTCAATGCGATCCGAACGTCGTTTAACAATTCAATTGTGCCGTCGTTATTGTTTAACATACCGTATATTATTTTTATCTTTAAAGATTATGTTAATTTCATGTGTTAGAAGGAACAAAAAAATTCCACAAAGTTAAAACGGCGAATACGTGAATGGTCCAAAGGGTATTCGCCACGACAGCGGTGATCGTTTGTTTTACATAGTCAATAAAGTATGGTTGTTCGTTGAAATAACTGAGGTAATTTTTCGACAGTCTCGTCCGTCGAGCGGCGATAAGATCTCCCTCATAATAATCGTCATCATCATCACCATCATCACCATTACCGTGTCAATGATATTTCGCGATCCAAGAATATCCTTCCGCATCGTCTCGCGTCTTCTCGATGAGATCGTTAAACCGATGGAAAATTTAAATAAAATTAGTACCCGTCGTTATTTAAATTGGATCGCGATTAAGTATAAATTAGATTGCCGTGACGCTTAAGCGCTGCTCGATCCGCGAGGGGGGTTCGAAGAGAGTTTAATGCGAATTGCCTCATATAGGTTCGCGTCGTCGGCTAATTATCAACATTTATTCAATTACGAAGCGATCAGGCCGCAATTATTGCTGTCGCTGATTATTGCCAAGCACGAAGGGAAGCCCACGAAAATCGGTACGGTTAAACTTTATACACCGTACTCGAGCCGCGGGTTTCCAATTTATTTTGTCGCTTGAGAACGATTTACCGTCGCGGAAATACAGCGCTGTCGACTACCGACATTAATAATCCGAGCAAGATGTTGAGGGTGGGGAGCGTTGGTGAGGAGACGCCTCACAAACGAAGAGGTGAAGCTATGCGAGAGAATTTTCGAGCTCACACTGTATATCTTCACCCCTTCCCCCCCCCCCCTCTCCTTCGTCCTGCACCGTCGAGGCAATAAATAACATCGCGTTGGTGTCACGGCTGACAAATTTCTAAAATCGCTTTCGGAAGACATGCATTATGCCGTGGAATATAATAAAGAACCGTAGAGAAACAGATTTAAAAAAAAGAGTTAGAATCTTGTTTGAACGATATTGCCATTAATATACCACTATGTCGAGTGTTACAAACACGATTGATAACAAGAACAAAACGAATATTAGCCCGAAGTCCCACAGTACGGTGCGATGGAATTTTTACACGATACGTTTTTTTGTAAAGCAATAAATTATTTTACCTCTTTAAAATTTATTTACTATTTTAAATAACAAAATATGAAAAAAAAACAAATTGCCCACGAAAATGGTGTCGATCATATTATCTTAGAGTATCAGTGTACGAGGTAGAAATCGATTTGGTAAAGCGGACCTTTACAGACGAATTAAAAAAAAAAGATTAAATTATCGAAAACGTAATAGTCGGTGGAAACCCAAAATCGAGAATGAGAAAAACGAAATGGTTTCTAAAGAGCATCGAACAATGTTTCTATTTAAATGGTGCAGCTGTGTTTTTCCCCTCTGCATTACTCCTCCTCGTTTTTCCTACTCGATTTTTTTCATATAT
>JAPYZD010004196.1:0-16293 GCA_030522725.1 Ichneumoninae sp. B BG-2022a
ATCTGAAAAAATTCATACGTATTCAGAAAAATAAACGAATCATTTTCATAAAAAAAAAGTTTTGTTGCCGGGTAATTTCTTAACCAATTAATTTTTTGAAGAATTTGTTAATAACATTTTGCAATTATTATTATGCAAAATGAATCTTGTCAGTGCCTTTAGTATACATGATTTTTTTCCGATTTTTAGACCATCAAGAAGTACTTGCGATTTTCTCTTATTGTTGTCGAACTTATCCGAAGTCAGCGCGCAGCGAGACTCCGTCCTTAAGTGCAAGTTGTGCCAAATGTCATTGTAACTAGTAAAAAAAATTAAGTTCTATCATTAGCTATTATTGACGTATATACTTTCGCTATCTAGTTCGGATTAGCCAGGCTTTCGATTATCCGGGGACTCTTCGGTCCCGAGCGTCCCGGTTAATCGGGGTTCTACTGTATAGCTATATATCTCGATCCCGTGGATGCCCTTGGGCCCTTGGCTATCCGGATCAAAGAGAATTCCTCGCGATCGGAATCTGGAACTAATCGGCGCGCGTCCCTCCTGCGATCGGTGATCGTAACTTTGCCGGTGGTAACGCTCTCGCGTGCAGGGGGAACTCTGGATGATAGGGCGAGCTCTCAGCGCTGTTCGTCAGCGTTTATGGTAGTGATTGGATAGCGTTCACTTTGCATAAGTTCCAGAGAAATGAGAGGGAATAGCAAACACTTCTGGTTGGTATGAAAATCTGAAAAAAATCGAACACACTGATAAAATAAATTGTAAATTTAATGTACTGGAACTTGAAATTCGCTAACATTATTCATATCAATTAAACATTAATCTACTTTGCTTGTAACACAAATATACCGGATATTAAAATTACAAATCTTTTGCTTGAGCAGTTTATGTAAAAAAGCTTCCAATACTGTTCATTCATTTTCAAACTAATTTTTTTACAGTGCATATTAAAGGTTCTGAAAAGATTAATTTTGCATAATAATATTCTGAATACGTATGCATATTTTTAGATTTTTCAATTTACTTTGAATATTTTCTTATATGGGAAAAACGTGTAGAAAGTCACAAAATTCAACGTCAATTAAAAAATCTGAATCAATGAAACGGTATTATAAAATTAATAAAGAATCTTCGTATTTTGTTCATTTTGAAGTTGGGTCGCTGGAGGTTTTTAGAGTTAAAGGTCGCTGTTGTCACAGAGCGGTAATTTCCGGACCGCACGATCGACGATCACGTACCATTCAATTATCAAAAAAAAAAAAAAAAAAAAAATTACCGCTCACCAAATCGGGACCAGGCAGGCCACATCGCCAGTTTACAGTGGCTTCCCCCACGTAACGAGAATCCGGGCTATCGATTGCCAGGGCATATCGCTTGTTTCATGCCCGTTGAACTCGTTAAATTTGCGACCGAAATACGAAGCTCCGATACAGACTACAGCGTCGGCAAGACGTATTGTGTTTCTCATCGGGATCTTTTTTTTTACAGCGTCCCAGAGTCCCGCTCGGTCCGATCCGGCCCGTTCGCCATTGCGGTAAAAATAAAAACAAAAAAAAACACTCAAAAAGAACAACGAAGTATCTCAAAAACATTTTGTCTCCAGCCGACCAGTTAAGGGGCGAGCGATTTATTGTTTTTGCCAAAAAATCGCTAAAAATTTTCTTTGCTTCTCTGCGCCCGATAGGCCGGCCGGGCTCTTCGCCGAGATCTTCTCGGGACAAAAACTTACAGCCGCGAGCTCGCTGCGCCGCGATCGTTTGGTCGTCGTTCGTGCGGCGATTCCAAAGTTTTTCATCGTCTACGGTCTGGGGTACGCTCGAAAATCTCGATCGGCCTCTCCACCCGCCCGGGCGAACGAGTTTTTGGGACTACACTTCGCTCGAGATCCGCCGCGTGACCATCATCGTTCTTCGCGTTCCACTCCCTCCGGGTCCTCGCTCGTCCGTGTCGTCTCGCGGTTTCTCGGGCCGGCCGCGCCGCGCGTTTCGTTTCCTCTCATTGTCGGATTTCTCGCGAGGCAACAATGATGATACGACCGGGCCGCGCGGCCGCCGCTCAGCTGCCGTTTCTTTGGACCGGCGAACGGGCCGTGGCGAACCCGAGCGACGGAACGAGCGCTGAATTCTTTCGCTTCTTGCGCGAGCCTCCGCAGCGCGAGCCCTCCATTATACACCGTACATCGTACGTACCGTGTGCGCGCGGCGGAGATTCGATTGTGAAAGTCGATTGTGCGCCGCTCGGGGATCGCCGCTCTCATTTAATTCCCTATCGACAATTTCATTCTATCTGGAGAAAACTAATGCGTGCTAGGACTCGTCTTAAAATATGGGAGTCCGATCGTAGGCGGCGCGAGGCTGCGGACGGAAGTCATCGGCGGTCGCCACACACCACGGAAATGTTTTTGAAAAATATTTTTTTGAAATATTGACAATATTTTTGCAATGAAAATTGTTCGTGAAATGTTTCATAAAGGTTCTGAAGAGAAATGTTGTCCGCCCGTAAATCTTACATTGAAATGTTTCAGAAATGTTTAATTACAAAAAGATAAATTTTTTTTTATACGAAAGAAAATAACAAGAGGTTCGAAATGTATCAATTTCCGGACGCGGTTTTTCGGCACGTCTCTATATTCGGTCATAGCATGTACCAATGTTTCGGCCAATTATAGATATCGAGGATTCTGATTTACGAACTCAACTGGTTCATATTGACTGGAAGAATTTCTTTGCAATTTAGTAATTAATCATCGATGAAAAAATTATATTTCCGTGAAACAATACTGAAGATAACCTACGTAGAGCGCTGGCCAACGCACCTTATTCGCGAAACTGGCGATTGTTCGGTAGCGTATGTAGTACCGATTTTCAGACACTTTCCAATTCCCGGACACTATGTCGTTGGTGTTTTACCAAAATGCAACAATGGAAAATAATGAAGGCTCAAACCGTGTATAACTTTTTTCTGTGCATCAAATAATGTTTGTAGAGTGGCACATTTACATCTCTACTACTCACAACATAATACGTCTTCCAGCAAAAATCTCTACCAAAATCTCTACCAGACAGTAAAAAAAACTCTACCAGAATCAAAATAAAACTCTACCGGAATACAAGTTTAGACAGCCTTGTATTCCGGTAGAGTTTTATTGCAATTCCGGTAGATGTTAATTGTAATTTCGGTCGAATTTTATTTCAAGTCCGGTAGAGTTTTATTTTGATTCTGGTAGAGTTTTTTACTTTCTGGTACAGATTTTAGTAGAGTTGTGAGTGGTGGAGATGTAGATGTGCGGACACGATTACAAGTCTCAAACTGTAATTCTACTATCTTAATTCGTGATAAATCAAATCTGCGTAGGAGTGTCGACGACTGGGACGTGTCCGAGCATTCGTTCTGTTACCTTGGAGTTCTCGAACGCCGATGCTACCTGTGGGAATTACATAAATCTTCTATACTATCTGCAGTAAAGTTTGCACTCCTCCATTATGATAATTCTGTAAAATTAAACGCGATCGCCAGTGAGGAACTTTCTTTTGGATTTCCGTCGCGCGAGTCAAGCGGATCCTTCGTTGAAAATCGTCCAAGAGAGCAACAGCACAAACGGGAGCGAGAGAAGCTCGCGCAGCTAGTAGCTCGTCGCTTCTCCAGGAGATCCAGTTTTTCTTCGCAAAGTAGCGAGGCCGAAAGGGGTCGAGGGGAGGGGGGGTGGGGGGATGCCATCAACCGGGTAATAAATGCGTAAGGAGTCGCTGAGGCACGGCGGAGAGCCAGCACTCCGCGAGAGAGCCTTTTGCCGTGGGGGGCCCCCTTCGTCTTCGCTGCCCCCCTCTCGTCCCCCTCTCTCCCGAGGAGACGATCTCCGTTGGATCTGCACATCCATCTTCCTTTCTTCGCTCTCTTCCGCTTCGCGGGACCTCTTCGCGTTTCTTATTCTTCCTCTCCTCCTGTTGACGCTCTTCTCACTGATGGCCAACCGTGTGTCACTTGCACGCTACTCAATGCTGCACAGTATAATACAGCGTATCGGGGTCTTTGGGAACTCGGTGCTCGGCCATCGCGGACACGGAGGGTCCTCGAACGTTCGCACGAATATTTTCATCGCTACAGATTCTTATTGCTTCTTACAGCCGTAAATTATAGAATTATAATATTACAATAACATTGATCACTGGCAGGTTGTTGTGCCTCGGGGGCTTCGGGTATTTGGAAACCGGTAATTTAGATTTCCGGAGATTTACTGAAAATACATCACTTCCGGTTTTTAAATTTTATTTTCGACCGACAGTGACGTCATACCGAAATTGAGTCACTTCCGGTTCAAAAATCAAATTTTTCGATCGGAAGTGGCGTCGTACCGGAATTATGTCACTTCCGGTTTAGAAATCTCATTTTTGACCAAAAGTGACGTTACACCGGAAATACGTCACTTTCGTTCGGAAAATCTCATTTTCTACCAAAAGTAACGTCATTCCGGAAATACGTCACTTCCAGCATACCGAAAATATGTCACTTCCTGCATACCGGAAATATGTCACTTCCGACATACCGGAAATATGTCACTTCCGACATACCGGAAATATGTCGAAAATCCTATTTTTCAATTGGAAGTGACGTATTTCCGGTATGACGTCACACCCGGTTTGAAAATCTCTTTTCGACCGGAAATGACGTCATACCGGAAATCCCCCACCTCCGGTTTGAAAATCTCTCTCTTTTCGACCGGAAATGACGTCATACCGGAGATCCCTCACTTCCAGTTGAAAAATAAGATTTTTAAACCCGAGGTGACGTATTTCCGATAGGACGTCACTTCCGGTCGAAAAGTGAGTTTTTTTTTTACCCAAGACAAACGCGATATTCTGCACCCAGGTATTGTGCACAATTCACCGAGACGCACGGAACAGCAGCGTAATATTCCAATAGGGGAATTATTATATGTTAATTACAACCCACAGTATCTCAAGTGGAAAATTAAAGTTCCATGGATGATGATAATCGTTGGGAAGCGACTTCAACCGAGCAGCAACCGACGCGAGCAACAGGAACGGTAGAAACGAGAAACGGTCAAGGTATCTCGGAATTCGGAGCTGAAAAGAAAATACGAAAGTCCTGTCGGCACTGCGAACCATTCCCCCTCCCTTCCGGCCACGCTCTCCTATTATGAGAGCCTTAACACGATTTTTCGGGGCGTCCCGGTGTTTCGCCGATCCCGATGGCAAAACTCTCGCTGGCTTTATACTTTCATGGAGCCCGTCCTATGGTCTTCCCTCGCGCTTCTGCCCCGTCCGTGCCACTACGGTTGCGGTCTGTTACGCCCACCGACGGACTCAACGTCGGGTCCCGGACAGCCGACAGAGATTCCGCCGGTGAGCCGCTGGGACGACGACGAGTACGACGACGAACCGAGACGAAAGAGCGAGAGGGGACGCCGCGAAGCGTGCGGAATAAAGAGGAGAGACTCGTGGGACAGGTTGGGGCACGCCGAGCGCACTACCAGAGAACGCCCGAGCTCCTCCGCAACCTTTGATGCTTTCCGCCTTCTCGCTATACATCCCTCTTCTCCCTCGCCTTGGCTTCTCGTCATTCGTCTCCCCCCACCTCGGCCCCGTCTCATTTTCCCTCAAATGTAAAAGTGCTAATTACGAGTTTTGTACGCCTCGGAGAGCTCGCTACGCTTCTCTCCCGCTGTGGCAGCTTCATCTTTTTCTTATTTTTTTTCATCCTCCGTTTCTTCCCTCCTTCATCGGCTTTTGTGCGATGCTCGGTGCGACAGCGCCGACCGCGAGCTTCGGGACAATGGGCAGCTCTCTTTCGCCGAGGGTTTCCTCGGAGGAGGGAAGAAGACGAATGTAAGAGGAGGAAGAAACAGAAGGGCCGAAAGAAGTTGGCTTCTGCGGTAACTTCTTGACACCTTTCGGAAGAGATGTTTCTTCCCCCCTCCCGTCCTCGCCGTAGGCAGAATATTTTAGAGTCGGTAGTTTCAGTTACCGGATTTAAGTGTTCTTTGATAACGCTGGTGTCTTCGGTGGAGCGGACGAGTTCGAATCTACGCGGAGATTGACCTTGCGAAGGGCACAGCAACATTGGGGAAGAACGCGCGTATCTAAACTACCGCGTATAAACATGTAGGTACAGCAACGCTGGGGTATCCGCAGCGTTGTACGCGGTATAATGGAATTTATTATAACCCACTTGTCATTAAACCATTATATTCACCCTTCCCTACGCCTCCTCTTGTTTCTCCGACTATTTCTCTCGGAAGGCGAACGAATATAGCCCAAGGGCTCCGGCACCATTGTGTCTCATAATGAAATTCGTACAAAGGGGGTTCGTGGCCCACAAAAACGCGATCGCGCACTCGTGCTTTTGGTACGGCGAAACGCGACCGAGAATCGGAGAGAGGGAAGCCAACTATCCGGCTAGAGCTATAACGCGCGTATAATACTACGAGAAAAAAAAATTATATATATATATATATATATATATATATGTATGTATATCCGATGCCCCCCGCGTGTGCAAAGGGGTAACCCGATATAGCCCCCCCTGTGCACCAGATGGGTAATCAGAGTACGCGGATTATTCATGCGTGCGAGCGCAAAAAATAACACGGCGCCGACTATGGAGCGCGGAGGGCTAAACAGCTTTTGTTGACTTTCAATTGAGTCGTCGCGGACAAAAATGTTCGATCCTATAACTGTAATTATAGAGTCCGTGGAGCATCGGTTAAAAAAAAGCAGATCAACGTTTCGATTTTCGGTGCTATATGGAATTCCGGGAAAAACTTTGTGCCGACGGCGCTGCCGCTGTTTGTTAGTGTTTTCACGTCGCTGCTATACTTCGACGCTCCCGCTGTCCTTAATTACTAAACTGCTCTAGTGGACTTTCAATCGAGTCGTCGCGAGCATCCAAGCGCAATTGCATCGAAAGAAGTTCCGATTTTCAGTGCTACACAGTATTCCAGGAAAATCTAAGAACGCAAAGAACGCAGTCGTCCGATGCGGAGAATTTTGTGCCGACGGTGCTGCCGCTGTTTGTTAGTTGTTTTCACGTCGCCCGACGCCGGGCCGCTGCTATACTTCGTCGCTCCCTTTGTCCCTAATTACGCCCGCGGGATTGGCTCCATCAGCCGCGGCGGTAGGCCCGAAATAATAGGGCCCAGGAGAGAGGTAAAAAAGTGCTGCGACGAGAGGTTGGCGTAGCGGGGAACGAGTGGAAGCGAGAAGGACTCGAGGCAGGGGTTGTCAGGCCCGGCAAGAGAGCGCCGGGGCCCCGTCGCGCACACGGGACCGAACGCGAAACGCGGAGGTGCACGAGCTCGAACGAACTCCAACGAACCGGAGGCGCGCCACGGTCATCCTCCTTCGCAGTTCGCTCAGAAGCCTCGAGCCGAGCGGTCGAGAGCGCTCTCGGACAGTTGCCGTCTCGGCGCACGCGCAGCATCAAAATAGACCTCGAGGACTAGTACGAGCGTTTGTTTATATCGTCAATTTCGATTCTTTCATAAATATCAACCGGGAACTATCGTTCTTGTTTCGTTCGATGGAGTGTTAAAATAACGAGGAGTGAATAAATACCGATATAGATATATGTATACTTTACTTTTTTAATCAACAAAGATTGTTATCGGACTTAGTGAAAAGAAATCCCCGCGCATGCGCAGACGAACGACGATCTGAGCGTGCGATTTCAGTCGATGGACAAAACGTGTTGACTATAGTCATGTGGTGCGGTGAAAATATTTTCCCCGGGATACAGCGATTCGCGATTGTTCGTTCGTAGGACAAGTTTTTTTGGGTTCGGGAGATTTTTTTTTTAATAGCCGGCAAGGAAGCTGCGTCCTCCGCTGCACGCGGTGATAAAACGCCGATATGACGAGCACGTTTAATTTGTCGCTGGTAGCGGTGGTCGCCGTCGTCGCCTTGGTGACCGCCTCCGGCACCGGTGCCGATGCCTGGGGTATCGACCACTCCGGACATCCTGGCACTACCACGAAATGCGAGAGACTCACCGTTTCGTTGTGCCGGGGCCTGAGATACAATCTCACGGCGATGCCTAATTTTATGGGACACACCGATCAGCTGCAGGCCGAACGAGGGGTAATTTTTCTTTTTGTTTCTTTCCTTATCTCACTCACCATTCGTACTTTATATTTGTTATACCTTTGTATCGGCGGCTGTGCAATTCGATCTGGCGACCATGGTATACATTTTTACTCTTTCGTGTAAATTATAATTCGCTTCGATAAACCACTGCATGCGCTCGACAGGTCACTTATCCAAGAACTTTGTAGTCACACTTAGAAATTTTCGACAATCGCGTCGCAATCAACCTTATCGTTTATTTTTTTAAGCTCTTATTATATTATTATTATAATTTGTGGGAGTACGGTGAGCACTGTGCGAGTATTTCTGAGTATCCGCGTGAGTGTCCAATCGATGTGAACTTTATTATTAAGGTAACGTCCGACGTCCCAGTCGTCGGACACTATGCAGATTTGATTTATTACGAATTAAAGTATTAGAATTCCAATTTGACACTTGTAACCGTAACTGCAAACATTATTTCATGTACAGAAAAAAGTTACACAAAAAGTTACATAGATTATTATTATCATTATTATTATTATTATTATTATTATTATTATTATTATTATTATTATTATTATTATTATTGTTTCGTACGAGGCTCTAGGACTAACGTCCTCCGAGAGTTCGCACCGGCTACAAGGCGATACACAATCATGCAGCAATGCAAATACATACAAGAATCGAATGAGCCGTTCCGAACAAAATACATATAACAGCAGAAACGCAATAACAACAATAATACCATCCCAGCCGACCGGCCTCGCGCGCCTCCTCCTGTATCGTTAAAAAAGCTGCTGATATAACCTGCTATTTCGGCTTACATCGGATATAAAATTCTTTGACCGAAAGGGATTAACTCTAATATTCGTGAATTTATCGGTACCTGCAAACACGAAAGGGATTACCGGCTTCCGCACGCTCCGCCTATACTTCTGTTTATGTATATATATATATATATATATACGTATAGACTGTAAAATAACCCCGTGCTCGGAGCCTCGCTAGAGACGATACATCAAACTTTATCAGTGAAAAAAATCGAACCGCTCGCTGGCTCAAAGCCTCTCTCCGTGGCCGAACAGATCTCTGCGTTAACGTTCGAGAGAGGGAGAGGATTCGTCGAGGTACTCGATAGCGAAGCCCGAGCCCGGGCTTCACTATCTTTGACGTTTATGGGATTTAAAGCGTTGACGCTCGACGAGAGAGAGAGAGAGCTTCGGCTCTGTGCCTCGTTGACTTTGAACGTAGCCGCAGGTGCGCGATGCGCGCATCGACACAATTGCGCGCGCACTATCGCACCTCCCCTCCATCTCTCCCACCTCGAACGACGGATATTCGTCGCTCGCGTTATCAAGGAATTTATTTCGGCAATAAATGTATACGAGCCACAATAAAGCCACGCAAATGTGGCAATAAAGATCTTAGGTTTTTTCGCCTTTTTTCTTTTTTGTTTTCTTTTCATCGGTACATTATTCGGACGCTACGTAAGGTAAAGGTACGAATGCTTGGTGGGTTAAGATCATCCCCAGATTCCAGCTGTTATTAATTGGTCCGCAACGAATGTTTTCGTTGAAATAACTATAAGCAATGTCAAGCCGATAATTTCTGGGTTCCTAAACACATAGACTAATTATTAAAAATTGCATTTGAAGTAAAGTACTAATTTTTCATGAAATTCAGAAAATTCGAAATTACATCAAATTTAAACGGGGCGATCGATTCTCTTGAAATTTTTTATTGGATCATCGGGTGATTATATATCATTTGTGTACGTTTTTTTAGGCAGACAGCTAAAAACAAAGCTTCATCTACGAGGAAGCAAAAGATAATGTTTTTAAATTACGGATGATAATAACAAGATAGTCCATACGTACAAGTTTCCGGAATTTGCTTTTTAACAAAATACAACGATAGAAAATAACTTAGGCTCAAACCTTGTATAACTTTTATCCGTGCATGAAATACTGTTTGCAGATACGATTACACGTGTCAAAGTGGATTTTTATTATAGATAAATTCAGAATAAATAAAATCTGCATAGGAGTATTCGACCTCGACGACTTTAAAAGCCACGAAAATTTTCCAGCAGTTATTAATTGGTCCGCAACGAATGTTTTCGTGGAAATAACTGAAAGCAATGTCTAGCCGATAATTTCTAGTTTCCCAAACACATAGACTAATTATTAAAAATTGCATTTGAAGTAAAGTACTAATTTTTCATGAAATTCAGAAAATTCGAAATGACATCAAATTTAAACGGTGCGATCGATTCTCTTGAAATTTTTATTAGATCATCGGGTGATCATAAACCATTTGTGTGCGCTTTTTTAGCCAGATATCTAAAAACAAAGCTTCCTCTATGAGCAAGCAAAAGATACATTTTTTTAAATGGCGACAATAACAAAATTGTCCAAACGTACAAGTTTCCGGAATCTGCCTTTTAGCAAAATATAGAACGATAGAAAATAACTTACGCTCGAACCTTGTATAATTTTTATCCGTACACGAAATAATGTTTAAAGATACGATTACAAGTGTCAAATTGGATTTTTACTATAGAATTATAGATAGATTCAGAATAAATCTGCTCAGGAGTATTCGACCTCAACGACCTTAAAAGCCACGAAAATTCAAGGTCATCGACCTCTAGAATACTTTAGCAAATGCATTATATTATATCGTCCGTTGAAGTCCCTCTCGACCTCCATCCCGTTTGCCAACGTCTTCATTTCGTTCGTTTATTATTATTTCATCTTACACAACTTGTTCTCTCGCTAGAGATGATAAAAAAAAGCCCGCGATTATCTTTGATGCGTTTACGATGCCGTCGAGGCTTTTTGTTGCCGTCACGAAGCCCCTCCGGTTACCGCCTCGAGGAATATATGTATACGCATTAAAACACGCGAATCGTACGTACCGCGTTGGCAATTCTGTGCCGCAACTGCAGATTCACCGAGCTGCGTTTCCGGCTCTATATCGTACCCGGTAACATCTTGCTCGGTTGTTTCGCGTGCTTTGTGCATTGGCGCGATGAGAATCGTCGCCGCACGGGGTTTCGTACACGAGCTGAAATTCACGTGGCGGAGAGACGAGCGGATGATGCGAGCCCGGCGGCGCCAATGGCGGCCAAACACAACTCTCCGTGGGGGTCCAACGAGTAACACGTGTATCTCTCGTCATCGCGGGGACGAATGAATGGAGAGGATGAAAAAAAAAATGGAATCTGAGCGGTGCGTTAGCGAAGGAAATAAAAGAGAACGGTGGAGGGCGGAGGGAGGGGGAAACTATGTGAAATTGGCTGCTAATTGCGTCTCCCGCAGGGTTCTCTCGATCTCGGCGCTCTTTCGACCGTACCGTGCACTGTAAAAAAAAATTGTGAACGTAATGTACCGGACTGGAAGTTTTTATGCAGAAACTGGTACATTAAATTTAGTGTACAGTTATGGTGAAAGATTAATGTACTTTTTTGTTGAAAAGTATTTTGTTGAAGTTAAAGTACTTTCGTAGCAAAATTAAAGAAAGTAAACAATTTTGAGAAAAACGTCACTTCCGGTTTGACACGGTGGCCGCGATCAGGGAAAACCGGGAAAAGTCAGGGAAACAAAAACTTGGTCAGGGAATCAGGGAACTTCAAAATTGGTCAGGGAAAAAGTAAATTGTCGCCGAACCTTCTATAAGTAAATTTTAATTTATTTGACGAATTTCTCCTTTTTTTTTATCGATTTAGGTTAAGCCCAATACAGAGCTCAGCATACAAAATCTTTAGATGTGTGAATAAAAATAGTAAATATGGTAGATATAAAAATAGTAAACATAAAATATAAAATAACATTTGATTTTAGACTACATAACAAACTAAACATACATTAACAGCCTATGGTTATCACGAGACTAGTCCTCCCTACGCTTCTCTTCTCTCTTTACCATAATCCGGTTTATTCATATTTAAGCACTCCGGAATATGACGCCCTTTTAAATAAAAAAGTACATAAACGGAAGCCGCGAATAAAAATTCCGAACAATAGGAAAAAAAAAAACAACAGAATTAAACATACTATAATTAGGCATTTTCATTTGCACGATTATTTTTTTTTTGTTTTAATAAACGTGAGAAGTTTGGTCAGGGAAAATTTTTTATTGGTCCGAAAAGTCAGGGAAAAGTCAGGGAATTTTGTTCAGGGCAAAAAACGGCCACCATGTTTGAAAATCTGATTTTTCTACGTTTACTTAAACGTCACTTCCGGTTTGAAAATCTAATTTTTTTACTGGAAGTGACGTCATATCGAAGACAGTCTTTCCCGGTCGAAAAATGAAATCTTTAAACCGGAAATGACGTTATCTTGTATGACTTCTGGTCGAAAGATGAGATTTTCAAACCGGGCGTGACATTTTATCGTATGACATCACTTCCGGTATAAAAATGAAAAAAAAAAACTGAATAATAAAGATTCATTGGCTATTTTTTCAGTATTGTGTCCAAGGATGTTTTTTCACAACGACGCCTCGGGACTCTGAATCACTCTCTACAGCAATGTAATACCCCGTGGCAGGTATTAATTTATGATTTACGCAGCTCTCGGTTACCCTATCGCGCAGTCGTAATATCGCGCACTCGTTCGAAAGCACGTGCAGGCCGCGCACACACGAGCCGATGCGAAAAGCTCGTATATAAGCTCGACTGTCCCGTGGAATAGCTTTGCGCGAGGCAAGAGAGGGGACACGAGTGTGTACGTTGCCAACAGGTGGAGAGTGGGGTATCATGTGTAACACGAGAGGGAAAGATTTTGCCGGCGAAACATAACGAGGTCGAGGCAACACTCGCGCGGCATTCGCTCCGAGCAACACCGCGCGACGACATTGCACCTTGGTCGGCTTTTTTTTTTATTGACGGTGTAACTCCTTCACACAGAACCCAAAAGTTGTGAACCGAAAACACGAGGCATATAAAATTTGAATATACATAATAAATAATAAAGACAAACATTTTTTGTAAAAAAAACCCAATACATATAAATATAAAAAAATGAAAAACGTAATTAACCGCTGGTCCACATCCGCTTGACTCGGAATGGAATTTCGAAATCCATTCTACATGCTGTAAAAACCAAAATTACGAAGTTATAGCACATGGAACGGAATTTCGGAATTTTTAAATGCATTCTATATGCCATAAAAACTGAATCTCTGAAATGATAGCAGATGGAATGGAGTTTCGAAATTTTAAAATTACTGAATGAAAAAATACTTGAAATTTGCTTATATTAATTACACTGTAAAAAAATTCGTATGAAATTTAATGTACCGGACTGGAAGTTTTTATGAAAAAACCAGTGTATCAAATTTCATGTACAATTGTGATGAAAAATGAAAGTTCAGTGTATTAAAAACATAAGAAATACTTTATTTTCTATAATTTGCTTCAATTTTGCTATAAAAGTACTTTAATTTTTATGAAAAAATATATTAATTTTTCGTCCCAATTATACATTAAATTTAAAGTCGCAGTTTTTGCATACAAACTTCCAGTGCGGTGCATTAAATTTGCAATATTTGTTACGGTGTCCATTAATTGAACAATAATGTACATTTTTTTGGTAAAATTCAAGTACCAGATATAAAAATTACAAACCTGTTGCCTGAAATTTGCAAAAATGTTCATTAAATATAAAAAATGTTACTATGAAATTGTAACGCACACTTTGAAATTTCAGAAACAGTTTATGTAAAAAAAAGGTTCCGATACCGTTCATCAATTTCCAAACAATTTTTTTCTAGTGTATGATTATCGACCGCCATAGGAACCTCCGACCTGACTGCGAAGAATCTCAAAAATGTATGCTGTACAGTCTCCAGTCTCCTCGAGAAGCATAAGTAATGCGGGCACCGAACAATAGCCGCGTACATCAATTTTATTTTTATGAAAAAAAAAAAAAAAATAATCATAATCCTCATTTACGAGGTAAATTACATACTCGATTTTTCCGTGTCTCCGATAAAGCGCCTCGTCTTACACGAGCGATGCGCCGATCCGCCGGAGGGAAGTTCGAAGCGGGTCTGAAAAGTCATAAAAGGCCTGGGACTTAAGGGCTCGCTGTACGAGGACTGCGTTCGCTTTTTACGAGCAACAGTTGCATCGTCGTTGAATGCAACGCCGAGCGGTGCCTTCTGTCGCTTTGCGACCATCCAACGTTCCCTCTTCCGATTCTCATTCGCATTCTTTTTATTCATCTTCCTCGTATGCTTTTTTATGCTTTTTCGAGCGCTCTCTCTATACCGAGTTTAAGGACGTTTCCCCCTCGACCGACACGCGTGGATTATGAGCCTCTCATCGACCGAGACACGCGCATGCCTACCTATTCATACACATATACATATATATATATATATGTTATATTTTCGAAGCGCCGGCTGTTCTCTAGTTTTTGTGTACAAGCGAAGGAATGGAAGATATTTAAAGAGCCCTCGGGAGATGCCTTCGGGCGTGGGGAAAATGAAAAATCGGGTAGTTGGTCGATTTTGGGTGTTTGCTCGGCTGCTGCGCCGCCAGAGAAGCAAAACAGCCCAAGTAGGGATTTTTGAGGATGTTACGAAAAAGTTGTCCGTTGGTTGACTTATTACCTCCTAAATGTTATCCGTAAGCCATCGCATGTCCCAAAGTCATTCTCTCGGAAATGCGATCCGTACGGTATGGTCTTGAAAATCTCGTTTTCTGATTCAATTTCATTCATGTCGAATATGAAACAACTTATTTTCTCATTCAGTTTCATTCAATTCGAATTTTTTTGAATCCCATTTTCTCATTAATTTTCATTCAATCAAATTTCAAAAAAATCTCATTCTCTCATCCAATTTCATTCAATTCGAATCTCAAAAAATCTCATTTTCCTCATTCAAATTCATTAAATTTGAATTTCAAAATATCTCATTTTCTCATCCAATGTCATTCAATTCGAATCTCAAAAAATCTCATTTTCTCATTCAAATTCATTAAATTCAAATTTCAAAAAAAATCTCTTTTTCTCATTCAATTTCATTCAATTCAAATTTCAAAAAAATCTCGTTCTCTCATTCAATTTCATTCACTTCAAATTTCAAAAAAGCCCATGAGTTCTCGGCCGCGTACCGCAGCGAAGGTCATTGATTCAATTCAAACAAGCACCATTACTGTATATATTTTTATTATCCGCAGGTTTGAAGTTCGGCCAATTACAGACTGGACGACAGATTAATAGTTAGTGGCTCCGCAGTGCGAAATGAAAAACGACGAAAAAAATGTCGAGGCATAATCCTCCGAGGGAAGCCTCGAGCCTTCCTACGCTAAAAAAAGAGCGGTCCGCGGCGAGGGAAAAAAAAAATACGAAGGGAACACATGAGTGTGACTTCTGTACTTCGGGGCTTGGAGGATGAAAGGAACACGAGACGAGGGTGTCGAGGACTCGTCGGGAACGGCGCGAGGAGAGGCTCGAAGAAAAGTATATACCGGAATAGCTTGTGTTGCTCGTTTGCTCGGGCAAGCGATCCTGCTGTCGGCGTGTACCGGTGGCCGGGGCCGCGGCGACGATGAGTTACGACTTTACGTACCGCTGCAGCCCGCGCGAAAGACTACGGTTCGAGTTTCTTTGATGTCACGAGGATCGAACAGCTGACGGGATTGCAGAAAAATTGTTCCGTCCTTTTATTTTTCTCCCCGTGCGAAGCGACAAACGAGGAGAAACCACTTTTATGTCCAGAAGGCATTTTCTCTCGAAGCACTAAAAAGAAAAGTGAAGAAAAAAAGATTTGTTTTTAAATGAGATATTCGGTTGTGAGGTGTCTCAATCGGAGGCGTGGAGAAGAGCGAGGGTTACGGAGAGATTTTTTGTTGTTAATTCTCATTTTTCGACCGGAAGTGAGTTCATACCGAAAATACGTCAGTTCTGGATCGACAATCGCAGTTTTTGACCGCAAGTCATCGTCATGGGAGAAAACGTCACTTGCGGTGTAAAAAGCTCAGGTTTCGACCTGAAGTGGCCTCACACTGGAAATACGTCACTTCCTGTTTGAAAATTACAGTTTTTTACCGGAAGCGAGGTCATACAAGAAAACGTCACTTCTGGTTTGAAAATCCCATTTTTCGACCGCAAGTGTCGTAATTTAAAAAAACGTCACTTACGGTTTGAAAATCCTCGTTTTTCTACTGGAAGTGACGTCATGCAAGAAAACGTCACTA
>JAPYZD010004197.1:0-11666 GCA_030522725.1 Ichneumoninae sp. B BG-2022a
TTTTTTCAGATTTTTACACCATCAAGAAGTACTTGCAATTTTCTCTTATTGTTGTCGAGCTTATGCGAAGTCAGCGCGCAGCGAGACTCCCTCCTTAAAATCACAAATTTTATTAAAAAAAAAAAAAATAAACCACGAGTCAGATTCTCAAATAGTTCATGCTCATAGTTCATAGTTGTTCTCTAACAACAACGATAATAAATAGTATTAAACAAACAGAAAAAAAAATGTCGGAACTAACCACGCTAGGAGAGTGGCGCAATCTAGTTAACAACGAGGACCGAAAACGGAGCGTTTTGCGAAAAGTTGATCTCGTATACAAATGGGTCCGCGGCGGGAGATATAAAAGAGTGTCTGACTAGGCGGGTTTTCGTATCTGGGCGGCGCGCTGCCCGCAACCCCTAAATATTCCTGGCAAACAAGCAGGCGACCACTCTCGGTGCCGGGAATAAATTCATTTGTAACTACTGCGCGAGCATGCCTCCCGCGGTCTATCCGCGAGGATTGCCCGGCCGCCGGGGCCCGCGTTATCAGACGGAACGGCTCGGGAATTGCTTAACGAAATGGAAGCGAAGCCCCATACCGCGTGTAGAATTTATACTGTAAACTAGTACGTATTATTGTGATTCGACAACAAATTTTAATTATCATACCGCGAATGGCTCTCTCTCAGCTCGAGCGAAATTAATCGGCCGCTTGGTCGCGGTTTCCATCCCTCGCTCGAGCGAGCGGTCGGCTGGGGGAGGATTTTACCGCATCCCCTTCGCCTCTATACATCTCCCGCGCGAATACTATTTTCGCGTTACGTGTGGCTGCACCCGGAGCACTCGCTTCACTCAGGCACGTGTGACCGAGCGATAAATGTTTTTCCACTTTGTATAAACGCCCCGAATCCCTCGGACTCCGAATCGCCGAGTACGCGAATGCGAATCCTTTTATTTTTTTCTGGCCAATTTTAATCTTTGTCCGCGATTTTGACGAGGGTAATTAGTTACGTTGCTCACTTTACGGCCGTAACTCCGAGCGATCGGTCGAGAGCCTCTCCCATTAAGGCTCGAGGGACCGCACAGGAAATTGGGTAATTTCGAAACGTCATAAGCTTGTGTGCAGTAAGGTTTAGAAAAGGGGCCAAAAAAAAAATAGGAAAACAAAAAAAAAACGTGTTCACCTCGTTTTCTCTCCTTTCACTCCCTTTCGTCAATGTGCCCGAATTGTAAAGGATGATCGATTGCAAATTCGTCAAAGCGCGTCGGCGAAACCTCACACAGGCCGATGCATTCAGAAATCCGAGTCGTTCCGGCGAGCTGCATCGACTAGCTGGCGCAAATACCACTGATACACAAAACACGGCCCTCCCTCGCCCTGCGCGAGATATTCACAAATGCATCCATGCCGCCTCCCGGCTCCCCGCTTTCCGTGGTCCACTTTTTTTTTCTCCTACTTCGATCAAACGGTCGACACGTGTCACGCGATTACCAATATACATCCGCCGCGAGTCACGGTCTCGGAACACAATGCGACCGCGTGGAACACTTCAGGGCAGCGTGGTAAGTACGGTGTGTGTAAAATTATCTGGAGAAAAAAAATGTTGGTCGCCGTCTTCGAGAGTCCGACGCGGGAGCCAAGAAGTCATCCAGTCAACGTTGTCGAACAGCAAAGTTACAAAGACGAGAGTGGAAGCCTTTTTTCGTTTTGTCGTAACGCGCAAAGGGTTAAACTGGTTTGCGAGCGAAGTATCCAAAAACGCGTCCCGCTTTCCGTGGCTCTGTTTTTCTACCCCGATCGAAACGCACACTAAAATAGGGAGGTAAAAGTACCAGTGGCCGCACACCTAAGGGCGAAGTCCCAGTTCCCGTACGTGCATGAAAAATCGTATTTGCGTCTCTCTTGCACACATGCTTTGCGCGGCCACTGGGACGTCTACCTTACCAACGTTTCTTGTCCATAAACTTCCACAATTCTCTCCACGTTCATTTTACAAAAAAAAAATCTTGTTAATTTTACGAATATTTTTTTTTTTGTAAAATTAACAAAAAAATTGTAGGCCTTTGTGTGCAAGAGTCACGTGGTCATATCACCCGCACTTTCCGGGTGATATAGCGTTTTCTCTTTAGTTTGGTATCTAAAACAATTTAGGGAAGTAATTATTGTCTTTCGGTGGTTCATGTAAACAACATAAAATATATTAACACATGTTTTGTGCGATTCCTCTATGCTTCTCAGGCCCAATCGACTACCATTATTACCATGGCCATATCACCCGTAGTCTCCGGGTGACATTGCCGATCGAAAATATTTACATATAGAGCTGCAATTAAATAACACATCGAAAATTTCGAAACTTCCGAGTGAATATTACTTGAGTTCGATGTTTCTAGAGTTGGTTGCGACCCAAATTTAAAGGTTCTTTTACTGTTAGACCTCCAATTTCAATCCAACATCCACCGCGAGTCACGTTCTCGGAACACAATGCCGCCGCGTGGAGAACTTCAGCGCAACGTCACAGTCACGACGTCTGAATAATTACCAGGAGAAAAAAAAAAAAGAAAAACATGTCGCTCGCCATCTTCGAGAGTTCGACGTGAGAGCCAAGAGCCAAGAAGCCACCCAGTCACCGTTGTCAAACAGCAAAGTGACAAAACACGAGAGTGGAGGAAGCCTCTTTTTCGTTTTTCCGTAACGAGCAAAGGGTAAAACTGGTTTTCCCGTCGTAGTATCCAAAAACGAGGACGTCGACGAAAGGCGGTTGCCGCGAAGGAGGCGGAAGAGCCGCCGCTCGGCGAGCCATCAGCATCAACATACTCGAGGCCCGAAAACCAAGAACGACAGAGGCAAGTGCGGGAGCCGAGCCAGAGGCCACAGAGAAACGTAGTTTGGTTGCTTGCTCCCGCGTCTCGCTGGGAGAGGAAGAGAATAGTCTCGAGCAAGGCACCCTCGCCGCGCATTAACCTTAACGACCTTTTAGCGAGCTCTTTTTTCACCCGTTCCTCAAACCACCCCCTCCCCCCGCGCAGCCTTCCTTGGCTGAGCGTCGCCAGATTTTTTCACCCTCTCCCCTCCGCCGGTTTGCTGAGATTGCCGTGTCGCCAGCTCAGCGCCTCTTAATGTTGGCTTTTTCCCGCAAAACCCGACTCACCTACCCATCCCGCCGAACAGAGTCCTCTTCCCCCTCCCCACCCCCCAGAAACTCCCCACACACTCGCGGTCTAAGGCACTCATACTCCGAGGCTTTTGACGCGTTCGCTCACTATCCGTTTTTCTTTTTTTTATTCTTTATGCCGGGCTATTAGTACTTTTTGTCCGCGTGAGTGTAGCTGGAGTTTCTGCCCGGTCGGTACAGTGGCTTCCTTCCGTGATGCAGTTACCGGACGGCCCGGGTTGGACCGAGAGAAATTAGCGGTAGGGTGAGAAAGCGTGTTTGGTGGTATTATGTTTCTTCTTTCATGATTTTTAGTCGGTCCCGTTGGCGCACACGGGGGAGACTTTGGCGGAGGGGGTTGGATTATAGCGTACGGAAGCGGGGGGGGGGTGGAGTGGGGAGTGGTATAGAACGTTCGTTTAAGGGGATGAGCACTCTCCGTCTCTGCGGCCCGGCGCTCATAACCCGGAACGGAAGATCGAGTTGGCAACAGCGGGACCGACTGCGAAACCCGCCGGAGGGACGAAGAGGAGTCGCGGAGGGTTTGGGCGCCCTTGGGGATCGCCCACCGGCGTTTAGGGGGTGGGACCGGGCACGAATGCACGGGAGTCACGATAAGCTTGGCAAGTAATGAGTAATGGGCTGCTTATTTTCCAAGTTCAAAACCCCCGCCGGTCCTCCTCGCCCCCCGCCCGCCGTTTGAACCGCGAGGGCGTGAGAGCGCACCGGAGTCCGTCGGGACGCCAGAACGAGAAATGGCCGGGGGGGGGGGGGGGGGAGAACGGAAGCACCGGTAGATAATACTATTAATTTACTTCCAAGAATCGTAAAATTACGATGAAACTTTAAATTGGATATTTTATCTAAGAATCTGACTCTCCCTCTCACTCCGGCCGTCCGCCCGACTCCGGCCACCCTTACTCACCCGGGAGCGGCTCCGCTCCGCTGCTCGCGTTCACCGGCCCCCGGCTGCCCGCTCTCTTTCGCTCTCGCGCCCAAACACACACAGAGCCACCCCCCCGTCTATGCCCTTCCCGATCGGATGTGCACGCCATTCGACTCGCCGCTACCGAGCTTTTGCCATTCTCGTTCTTATCTTGTTTCGCCGAGCCCGAAAGAAAAGCGAGCAAAACGATAAACACACCGGCCGGCCGATGTTCTTTTGGCGGGTCGGGCATCTCCGAATCCATTAAAAATGGCGATAAAGAATACACACCAATTTACGCCAACCACCCTCACCGCCCGACCGAACGTATAAGACACTTCTTGCTCGATTCTCCAATTTTTATGTCTTTATTCCGTACGTATCTCTGGTCCGCGGCCTCCCCCGCCGTGAGATACCGTTATAGCGTCCAAAGAAGTAGTTATGGTCGTGACGTATATTTGGCCCACTCGTGTCGAGTGGCCCGAGCTCCGGCAGCCGGTTGCTCTCGTACGGAAACGTTTGGGGTTGTCGGGATGAGAGCCCGCTGGAGGCGCCGGGACCGCACACGATGCAGCAGCAAAGTCCCGGGCAGACCAACTCCACCGGGAATATATGGCCGAGATTTGTAATTTTTATCCGTATTACCTCTTGGCTTCCCTCGGACTTGGCTTTGCCCATCCGGACTTCCTTCGCCGATCGATCTTTTCCTCCTCACCGATTTCCCGCAGACCTCCCCGCCGGCCCGCCCGCCCGGGCTCTCTCGTCTGCTTATACGGGACGCGATAAAACACAGGAACAAACTCATTGATCGTCATTTTATATAGCCGAGACATAAATCACGAGGATTGCTTCCTTCGATTATTAATTTATTCGCCAGCGACCGAGGAGACTTCCGGCCGGAAACTCGTACTACGCGGGATTGGCCCCCATCATTTCGCTAACTCGGCCCGCTATGGCTGCGGAGAGCGCCGAGCACGAGATACAAAAGGCTCCCTAAGAGCCTCCGGTAATGCGGGGGCTTAGCGTGGCAACTTTTCTTCGACTGAACGTCGAGTACGGGCAACCTTAGCGGGGGTTGATGGGAGGACGCGAGCGAGGAATATTAACGGTATAAGGAACATGTCGCGTGACCGAAACGATCCGAGATTGGACGTCACGATAACCCGGCGTACTGACTGACCGACGTCGGGCCGAGGGACTCTTGAGCACACAAGGATGAGAGTTACCGGCTGCCGAAGTTTGATGTATGCCGCGTTACTGAATGCGAGACTGGGTGGGATTCTTATTTTTGGAAAGTCAGTGGCCGCCGTGATGACTGTTTTCGGTTGATTAATATATTCAGGGCATCCCTTATCGTTTCTATCCGACTTTAATCCTTCGCATACTGGATTGCGATCGCGATTTTTTGTATGAGTGAACCGAATGTCAAAAGCACTGGGATTTCTCGTTAGATTTTTAAAAATTATTTATCATTAATTGTGATTAGATTAGATAAATGAATTTATTGAGTACCACAATTTAAAAATCTGAAAACTTTCTGAAAAAACTTGTGTTATATATACAAGATTTTATTGTTGGAGCCGGAGTGGAAGACTATTTTTTTAAAATTGTTTCGAAAAAAAATCGGTGCAGGAAATTGGAAGAAAAAATCGTTTATGGGTTCTCGCTTGACGATACTTATATGCAACATTGCATTTTTGGTAATTTTGTCAAACTTTTAAATTGTGGCGATCAATAAGTTCATTTTTTTAATCATAAATAATTATAAGCAATTTTGAAAAATCTAGTAAAAAATCTGAGTGCTTTTGCGAATCAGTTCAGTCATATAAAAATTCTCTAAAAATCCAAGATTACTTTTTAGACGTAAGTTGACATGGTGGGGAATGCCCCACATATATATATAAAATATCTCTGCAAAGAAGACAAGTAGAGAAGTGAAACGCTAGGTTGACCTGATTCCTTCGATCGCAGAGCGGCTGTCCCGAACTTTCCGGGAGAAAAGGTGATATTCGGCAAAACTGTTTATCCGTACACCGGGTAGGCTCGAGTGCGGACCGAGAGTTTGTTTTTCCTCTCGTCTCGCTCGTCCCGGTCGGGGTTAGGAAAAGCCGTGGCAACTTTTCTATCGGTGTGTCACCGTCTTTCCGCGTGGGGGAGGAAAGAGAATCCAGGACGAGCCGGGGGAGGCGGCGGGGTAAAAGCGATTACGAACCACTTTACAACTTAGAGTCAACCCGGGGGTTGCCGTCGAGCGAGGGCTGGCAAGAAGGGGGCGAGGAGAGATTAACCAATGTGAAACTGACGGTCGAAGTAGATACCTCGGATCTTGAATCGTAAATTCCTCAATTTTGAACAACCCCCCCCCCCCTCCTCCCTTCGCGCGCTTTTATCAATAGCGCATTTTTTGGTTGTTCTTAATTTTTTGTACTTTATTTTTGTCGCCCGTTAAGGTGGAAGGAATATTCATGTTCCACGCTAGTTTGCGAGCTTGTTCTAAGATCTCGGGCTACCCGGAGGGCGATAAAGCTGTATCTTGCCGGGAGGATCTTAATATCCGCTCGGGCTCCAGGCGTAACGTCCTAATTGGTTTGTTTTAGGGCTGCCATGGGCGAGTATGAATTATGGGATTTTAATGCGTCGCAGTGCTGTGGCGCCGCGTGCGGTCCCTCTTCGCCGTGGCCAAGTGTGCATAACCGTACGGACGGGAGTTTCGGGTCTGATCATACACGGAACGTAGCCACTGGCGAAACTATAGCTTTCCCGGTAACCTAATCGCCGAGGATAATCGACGAGCCAAGTGTCGCTTTCGGAATTCGGGACGACCTCAACACTGCAGGGAGCAACAGCGGAGCAATCTTGACGGACAGGCTGGTGGGAAAGTTGCGAGCAGCGATATCGAGACGAACCTTAATTAGGCTCGATGCGCACATCGAAATCAAAGGAGCGAGAGGAATTTCAATTATCTTTTTTCACCGGTCTAGAAAACTTTTCGTGGAAATATTTTTATTTGTTGGTTTATTTGTTGTTGGGAAGTGAGAAATCGATACATCTTTTTCAATTTGGCAAGATTTGTTGCTCAATAATTATCGATCTTCGGGGTAATTTCGGAGGGTTGAATGAATTACTTACACTAATAAAACTTACGCTGAGAAAAATAAATGGTTGGAAAGGTGTTATTTGGTTGGTGGAGCCAAAAATATTTGTTTTAATCGATTGAAGCAAACAATTGTTTCACAAAACAATGCCTTATTTGCACCAAGCAAACAACAGCATTGAACGTACGTCATCGCGACTTCTGGTTAATCCAACATTTTTTTTTCTCCGTGTAAAACATGACATTCGTTATCAGTGTCGACGTTCGAGAAACAGGGTAACATGATTTTTTTTCTTATGGTAAAGGAATGTCTCTTGCCGATCATTTAACAGCGTTAAAACCCAATGTTTGTTAATATGATAAAAAATAAATGAACCATCTATGACTTTACCCAGTGGAGATTCTTCAATAAAATCCCAACATCACAGCCATGAAATTTGGATCTTCGCTCATACGTGCCCGACAAGCGCGCACATACCCACGCCCCGCTGTGACACAGCTGTCCTCGAGGTAATATTTTCCAATGTACTTTTCTTCCTTTTAGGGGAGGACATTGACGCGAGCCCGCAAAATTGGCACCGTGAAATACATATAATATCTGATATACCTTAATACACGGTACGGGGTAGCGCGTCGCAGGGTACGAAATACGAAATGGTCGATGTCGGGGGTAGTGCGTGTGTGAACTACCGGCGGGTAGGATAGAAAATTTTTCCTTTGAAAAGTGTGAGCGTGCGCGACGTATGTATCCGCGAAGCCGGCGAAGGTAGCAGAAGAAGGCTAGGGTAAAAAGCAGATTTAAATCTTGTATGCGAGAATACGGCGACGCTTGTATGATATTTCGGCAACGGTATGAGTAAAAGCCCGGGCGTCTCTCCTCATATGAAGATATTACCGGGCGTGTTAGCGTTGCGGAACTCGGCGCGCTGCAATGGCGCGGTGAGAAGTGAGGGTGGAGAACGGGACGGGGATGATCCGCATACGCGTGGCCTCTCCCGCTCGCGGAACGAGAGGAAAAGAGGAGGAGGAATGAGGGAGGGATGGAGACGAGCATCCATATGATATATCATAAGTTCCATTACCCACCTCTCGTGTTACATTATCGCGGCACGTTTCAGCTATAAAGCCCGAAGGACCCTAAGTAAAATAACCGAGTCTCTCATCTCTCTCCGCTTCCCCCTCTCCGCACCGCCCCGCCGCCCCCTCCCACTTACACTCCGCGTTTCACATACTCTTCATACAAAAGTTATAAATTTAATTCTACCCCGTGTCTCTGTGTCACTCGGCCCGCTCACCCACCCTCACGGCAACCGACGGGCTCTCTCGCCTCGCAAAGGAATTTTATATAATATAGTACCTGTTACGTGTAACTGAACCATTTTAAAGGGATGATCCACTTTGCTCGTTACTATGGCTCCCGTTCCTGCAGCTTCGTGCGCGAGACGGAAATTTCCGCGCGCTGAAGAAATCATGTTTCACCCCGCTTGTTGTATTACCCGATGCATACCCGATGCGCAAACTATGGGAACTCGAGGGTGAGAAAGAAAGACCAAGGATATGTTGGGCGATAATGAGAAATGTTGAGACTCAGCCGGAAGAAATAAGGTTAAACCGGCTGAGTCTCAACATTTAGGCCGGTGCCTGTATGGAATTGGGGAGAGCGGGGCAAAATGGAACAGTGGGACAAACCTCAGTTTTGGGATCATTTTTTGATGCTCTATTTTGTCCCACGATACATCCGAAGTTTTAATTCGGCTGTCAAACGGGCAATCCGGATTGTCAATACATCCGGATTAGCGCCATCCAAAAGTTATTGGAAAATTGCGTTTTGCCCCACTGTCGCGTTTCGCCCCGCTCTCCCCTAGGTCTTGTTGCCGGCCGTTAAGATCCCAGCACTGACACGACGCCTCGCCAGGCCCGGGAGTCTGGCGAGTACCGCGCCGGTGCTGGGACGCAACAGCCAGCCGGACCAAACTCTACACCGAATAAAAAATTCGCTTGCGGGCTGCCAAAGAAAAAAATGTTTGTTTCAATTCTTACAATTCCATATGATATTGAAAAAATGACGGCCGAACCGTCAATTTGACATCTTATCGTTTCAATCCGATATGAAATTGTACAAATGAAAAGTAGAATCGAAACAACATTTTTTTTCTTTGGCAGCCCGCAAGCAAATTTTACTTGAATCAATGATTTTTTTTTCAGTGTGCCTGGATTATTATCCTCCCGAAAAACAAATTATCACAACACGTCGATGGTGAGAAAGAAATTGCGAGCGTATCGGCCACGTTACTCGACAACGAGAATTTTCGAAGGACCGTCGTCCTATTGCGCAACAACACCGTCGCGCTGGATATTAAACGTATTCGTCGTGCCTCCCGGAAACAGGCGGTCCTGTCTCGAGAGGAGCCGAGAAAGCGAGCCTCGAGGGAAATTGTTCCCTTCAGTGTGTGTAGAAACTACAAAAAAAAGAAAAAAAAAACCAAACAAAAAAAAATTCTTTAAATGTCTTCTCCCAGATTTCGCCGCTCGCTTCCAATATCGGGCGGTCTCGGGGCGCGCGAGGCCGTGTTATTCCAAGCTGCGTGGCATCAGGAGCGAGATATCATAATACCGGATAGTGAGAAAGGAGTACGAGGCACTGGCCTGCTCCGCTGTATATTGAATTTAAAACGCGTTATTCTATCTCCGCGTAACTGTCGGGGGAATCGCACCCAATTTCTTCGTGTTCCATCGCTCTCTTCCGTGTACAATGCGGATTCTCGCCGGCCCCTTTTGTCGGCAAAAATTTTCGCTTCTTATTCCAGAAACGCGCGAAACGCCGAGGATGTTTCTCAACCGGCGTCTCGCTCGGCGGAGGTTTGAGATAGTGGCGATAGTGCTCGCGGTCGTTGAGTTCTCGGAAGTGGAAAAAAGTTTCGCCCGAGCTGTACAGGACACGGGGAGGACCGGGGAATGGAAGCTGAAAGCCGAAGCGAAAGCGGCACAGATAACTTTATAATAAGTAGTTGTTCGGCAACGACGTCGGTGCCGCGCGCGGTGCTTCCGGCGACGTGTAAATCAAAGGACCCAATTAATCGTACTTGATTGCAATACTTTCAGGAGTCTCAATACGCAATTCTCACTGAGACCGGGATCTTTCTCGCCGACGGTCATGGCTCCGAGGTAGACCCTTCGATCTGTAACTTTGTACACTTTTAGTTTCGGCCTGCAGCGAACTATACTTTCAACGTTCGATTGGAAATGCGGGCGATATTCATTCCACTTGCACTCGCGGATGTACGCTTTTCATTGGAAGACCACGAAGGCGTGAAACGCTGTGGAATAAAATCGCTGAAAAATACCCGCATAAAAAATGTGTGTATGGGGCATTCCACGTAATGGCGAACTCCGGAAATTGAAGGCAATGCCAACCCTTATTGAAACTTGTACATGTTGTTTCACACTAATAAATGAAAATTTTGCGAAACTTTAAGTTAAATGCACAGCATCATACTTGCTGAACAATTTTTAAAGATAAAAATTTTTCGCGTTTTTTTTAAGTTTCACGTACTTGGAAAATTAAAAAAAAATACGAAGATAGTTCATGAAAAGTAGCATATTTTTTTTCAATAACGTTTTTTTTTTTTTTCTACGACCAAAAGGTTCGGAGATCTAATCATTTTTGCCTACCTGCCAACTTCAAAACGAGAGGCGATAAAAATCTGAGAAAAATTTTAGGTTCTCACACTGATAATATTACAATGTCACGAACTTTCAGCTTGATCTAAGAGGGTCGGTTTTTGGACCGTTCGATTTGACGTGGAATGCCGAATATATAAATTCAGAATTTTTCCAGTGGAATTAATGTTTTTGCATTTTGTCTCTCGGGACTTTGCGAGCTTTCGGGCGTCCTCACAATTACACGAAAAAATAGCATTGATAATAATTCAACGCTCAACAAAAAAAAAAACTGGATATTCCAGTAATTGTAATATTTCATATCGACGGCCTAATGCCAGATAGCCGTACAGGTATAGCTTATACACGATTCATACGCCCGTTTCACTTTAAGCAATCGATATAATGCCAAAGCGTGAATGCCACAGAAATAATCCTGTAAAATTCTCCAATCCCTCATGCATCCTTGGACGTGTCCTCAAATATTTCGTTACTCTTCCAGTAACTTTTTTGTCTCCAATTCAAAGTAAATAATTCCCGTTTTCGAACTAAGAGATTTTTGCATTAAGGAGGGAGTCGCGCTGCGCGCTGACTTTGCATAAGTTCGACAACAATAAGAGAAAATTGCAAGTACTTCTTGATGGTGTAAAAATCTGAAAAGATCATGTATACTAAAGGTACTGAGACGATTAATTTTGCATAATAATAATTGCAGAATGTTATTAACAAATTCATCAAAAAATTAATTGTCGTTGATTTTTTTTTATAGAACAAAAATCAACGATTACTTAAAAATCTGAAAAAATTCATACGTATTCAGAAAAATAAACGAATCATTTTCATAAAAA
>JAPYZD010004198.1:0-31719 GCA_030522725.1 Ichneumoninae sp. B BG-2022a
AAAAAAAAAAAAATTGATAGAGGAATGGAGATTCTTGTAGAAAAGGTAAACCGCGGCGACGTCTCACCGCTCATCCCCGGACGGGCGGTATTAGCACACTTGCTTCGCGAGACTGCATGCGCGCATGGAGCTGTTAGACACGCATACACACACACATACGCACGCACCTGCACGCACACACACTGATATAAACTCCTGCCTAGTGTTTATTCGCTTTTGGTTGTAACTTATTCTTAGCCTATTCCTATTTATCAATAAATTATCGTGTGATAGTCCCAGGCAGTCGTTGGTCGTGCTTTTCAAGCTCCTGGAGACCCCTCGTTCACAAGGACTCGTGAATCGTATTTTTTTTGTTTTGTTTCTTTTTTTGTTCAAGAGATATCGAGCCATCTCCATCCACGTGCGGTATGACGAATCCTACGTATTCCTCCGTGCTAGATTATTCCGGTTCTTCCCCGTCGCCGTCTGCAACAGGATAAATCGGGAGGACGTTAACGTCAATTACGACAAAAAGGGATCAAAGTTATCTATAATTGCTGAAATTTCTATCGCTCGAATCGTTGTACGACCGAAAAGCATGGGTCAAAACGCACTTCTTCCGGGTCGTCATAGTTCCAAAACTTTATTTTTACGAAACGTGACAGTGCTGAATCTTTATTTTTACGAAACGCGACAGTGCTGAATCTTTATTTTTACAAATCGTCGAAGTGCTGAATCTTTCCTTTTACGGATCGTCGAAGTGCTGAATTATTATTTTCACGAATCGTCAAAGTCCCAAAACTTTATTACTCCGAATCTTCATTTGAACAAACGTTTCTCGTTGAAAATAGTAATTGGCCGAACGTTATTCCTCCGAATCGTAATTTATCCGAATGTAATTTTTTCGAATAATAATTTCACCGAACTTCATTGCTTCGAATCGTTGAGTGTAAGATTTTTCACAAACAGATATAATAGCAGATGCTCAGAATATTCACTCAAATCATTTAGTTTCACGTCTCGATTGATTGGCGCTTCGGAAGAATGACGATTCGGCGACTTCACGATCGGTGGTTTAACGAATCGGAAAAATAAAGTTCGGTGAAATTGTTATTCGGAAAAATGACGTTCGTTTAAATAGCGATTTGGAGAAATGACATGCGGCCAACTATCATTTCCGCAGAGTAACGTCGGCTGAAATGAAGATTCGGATAAATACATTTTCGGCATTTTGACTATTCAGAAAAATTAAGTTTGAGAAGTTTGACGATTCAGAGGAAGTGCATTTGAACACATTATTTTCGGTCATACATCGATTCGACCGATTTTCTTGATAAAAGAGTACTCTTGTTTCAGCTGTTGAAAAGAACTAGGTAAATAAAATGTTTCGTTCGTCGATAGAGATATTTTATACTTCATAACCATTGCAGAAACTTGTCGACTCCCTTTACCAGAAAAGACAAATCTTCGGTTTTTATAATGTAACTTTTGTCACAACAAACGTATCTTTTCAAGTGAAATATTCAGTTATTTTTCCGCAGCGCATTTTCACCTTCCACAACTTTTTTTCAACCATTAGCTATAATTGTCGAAAACTTTGTTTTTTTAACCCTCGGTAGCAACCTCTAAAAATGCTTCGATTTCACAGCTTCACATTTTTCTCATTCGTTATACTTTGGAAGTACGGGACAGCTCCAAGGAAATCTCGAATATTTAATTTTTACTTTAAGTTTAGACGTTCCGAGGTTTTCAATTTTTTAAATAGCCGGCAATGACCTTTAAAAATGCTTTAATTTCGGGGACCCTTCGCACATCGCATTGTTATTTTATACCTCACGATAATACGCGGTGGCAAGCAAATTCAAATATTTTAAATTTAACGACCACCCTAGCAAGGACCCTGTACAGATGAAACACATATAAATAATAAATCTCGAAATAAGTTTCGAAGGATACCTTCGCGATCGACTTGTTCGTCCACGAGCAGATCGTCCTCCTCGTTCACGCCGTCCTCGGCCTCCTCCTCGTCCTCGTCCTCGTCGGCATCGTCCTCCACCACTACTATACTGTCGTCAATCTCGTCGCCGTCATCAGCCTCGGGATCCTCGACGCCGCCGTCACCCGAGGCCCCCTCCTCATCCTCCTCGTCCTCGTCGCTGTCGACTTTCTCCCCGTCGACTTCTATGCCGTTCTCGACGTCCATATCCGGTGCAAGATAGTACTAAAGAAACAATAATCGACGATCGATCAACATCGTCTTTCACCCTCTCGATCCGCGACTCGATCGTCGCGAGAACTGCTTTACCTGCAGAGGATTCGGCCAGATATCGTCCTTGATCAGTTCGGCGATCTCGTCCGAGCTCGGATCGCTGTGGTCCGTGAACCAGTCGAAGAAGGATCTGTGGCCCAACGGCCTTTTCCGTCCCTTCAGCTGATCCTTCCGCTTTATCCTGTTGGTAAGGTCGGCACCTTCTTTCCAGCTAATATTCGTGCTCTGGGATGCTGGATCTCCTGCGGACAGGAGTTTCGTCAAGATCCGAACAAACTTGTCGCCGTGGAGTAATTTTAGACAATTAGTAATTAACATTTTTTTAATGCTTTTTTAAAAATTTTTGTCATAGAATTGTTTTTTTTTTTTTTAATTACGACTTTTTAATAATTTAGTGATTAAAATAACTTTGCGATCAGCAAGGACTCACCGGACGATCCGAGGTGAAAGAATTCTTTTGTGAGAACGTTGTTCTCGAAGTACGGATTTTCGTCGAAGTGAAAATTGATTCTGTAGCCGGACTTTATGTCCTCGAACTCCTCGACCTCCAATTTGTTGAGGTATCTCAGAGCGTCCTCCTCCTCCTCCTCCAGTATTTCTGCTATCTTTTTGTTATTGACAAACTGAACGAAGCGTTTAGGAAAAAATTGTTTTACAAACAAGAGCCTGCATGATCAATGGAGCTTTAAATGTTCATAAAATTGATGGTGGGAGAAAAATAAATTTAAAGACTAAGAAAAAAATACATAATCGTTCGATCTCGATCGAAACATGGTATTCATGCAACGAAAAAAACGCAATACTTATAGTGGGATTTATGGTCGGAGAAAAATAAACGAAAATTGAATTAAACGTTTATAAAATTGATGTTGGGAGAAAAATTAACGAACCTTGAATAACACGTTCATAAAAAAATGATGTTGGGAGAACAATAAACGAACATTGAATTAAAAATTCATAAAATTGATGGTGGGAGAAAAATAAACGAACATTGAACTACATGTTCATAAAATTAATGTTGGGAGAAAAATAAACGAAAATTGAATTAAATGTTCATAAAATTGACGTTGGGATAAAAAATAAATAATAAAAAAACCAGAAAAAAATTCATAATCAATGGATCTTGATCGAAACGCGGTATTTGTTTGTCCAAGGGAGGCAAAAAAAAGCAATAAGGTCCGCGGGTGCTTGGCCGATCTTCGCGAGTGTGAATAGTGTACAACAAGAATATAAAAACAAGGAGACAAAAATAAATAAAAAATAAGCAAAAAATGTATAAACGGTGGATCTCGATTGAAACGCGTTATTTGTTCCAGCAAGGGAAAGAAAAAACGGAGCAAGAACCATGGCCAAAAATAAATGTTCCAAAAATGTACCTTAGGATAAAATCAAATAAAAACACCAAGAAAAAAAAATCCATAATCAATGAATCTCGATCGAACCGCGTTATTTCTTCGTCCAAGGGAAAGCAAAAACGGCGCAAGAGCCGCGTTTGCTAGGCCGGTCATCGCGTCTCTAAATAGCGTACAACAGGATAAAAACAAGGGTCCAAAAATGCATAAACAAACAAATTTTAAAAACCAACAAAAAAAAGTAGATAATCAATAGAAACACAAAATTTGTTTCTCCAAGGATAAAAAAAGCGTTATAAGGACCGCGGGTGCTCGGCTCTTCGTCGCGTGTGTGGATAGCGTGCGGCGAGGGGGGAGGGGGGCAAGATGGCCGTCACGCACCGGCGTGCGGACGCCGGCGTCGTCGCCAAGTGTCAAACCGTAAGTATCGCGCTCCTCGACGAATAAAAACAAAATAAAAGAAATGCAAAGAAAAATTCGATGCCCAAGCATCGAAAGGATACAGCGGTGACCCAGAAATTTGGTATCCTCTTGATGATGTCGTTGCGTTTCTGGAAGTACGGTTTGCGCAGTTTGTTGTACTTCATCTCGACGTCGAGTATCTCGTCGCTGGCTTTCTCGTTGAGGGCGTCGATTTGATTTTGGCAGCCGTCGATCTCCTCGAGGGTTTTTTGTATCTCGAGGTCGTAGTCGCGATTTTCCGTGCCGTCGACCGAGCCCGGCTCGTCGAGCTTCTTCACCTTTTTGTTAGGCGAAGCCATGCTTCTGTGCGCTCCTCGCGGACACCGCGACACGACGGAGAAACGTTGAGATCGCAGCGCCTCGCACTCGTTGTTTATTTGTTTATCTCTGGACAATCGACCCGCTCGAACACCCGTTCGCGTTCGGCTCTCGGGCGCTTCGATGCACTGTCGGATCCGGCCGTTGTTCGCTCGATCCGGTGTCGTGTGATCCGGAGGCTTCGAGACGCACCGAACAAACACCGTTCAGGACCGCACGACGTCGTAGGTCATAGCGCGGCGCGGCGCGACGGCGGCGGCAGCGCAAGCCGTTTATTCGAACCGCGGGAATGTCGAGAGGACAGAGAACACCCGACGCGCTTAGACGGGCGAGGCCGGGGCAAGTGTCGCCGTCTGGGCGAGAATCGCGCGAAATACCTCGGCGAGCTTGTCCGGGAATTCGGGTAATTTGTAGGCGCCCGAATTAGAGATGTGCCATTTTTTTTGTAAGTCAATTTGACCATTTGATCAAAAAATGACGAGCTTCTGTTATTGCAACAAATGTTTGTTGCGCCACGACCGTATTCTTTTTATCACATATTTGGTCAACTTTCTAGCAAGTCAGGTTTAGTAACGGTCATTTTTCGTAAGTCACTTTGACGAATAAATGACGGGCTTTTGTTATCGCAAAAAATATTTGTTGCGCCACGACCGTAATTTTTTTCTTGTCACAAATTTGGTCAATACACTATGACCCTGAAGATATCTGCATGACATCAAATTTCATCTTTGGCAAGTCTCTACCAATCCACGGCTTTAGGATGAAAAAAATATTGTTCATTTGTAGAATTTTATTCTCCAAGTGAACTTCACCGAGCAAAGTTTTTGCGACGCTAAATACAGCCGTTGTAACTTGACGAAATTTGGTCATATGCAGATATCTTCAGGGTCATAATACACTTGTGACATGATTGAACGCGCTCCATACACATAAAGTGATTGCAAAAGTGCTATAAGGACTTGTTCGCAATCAAAAATTATATTGAGAGAAAAAACTATGATATTTAACGTTTCTTTAGCGGATTGACTACAGCAATTTGTTTTACACACAGCTTTTCTCGCTGCGTAGGTTTTAAGAACTAATTTACCATGACGGATTGATATATTGGTTCCTTCTGTCGGATACTCGGGTAATCTGACGGAATGGACCAATCAATACAATCCTTCATTATAACGTGATCATTTCCACGGCCAGATGATGGAAAGCGCTAAAAGGTGCTTTCGATTTGGCGTTTTTCGTCATTATAAGAATTCTGGGTAACATAGAGTAGTAATCGGTAATAGAGAAAACCAGCATAATAAAAGGTAGTTTTACTCAAAGGAAAATAATAATTTCCTAGCAACAAAAATGATTATTATTTAACGTAATTATTTTCACGGCTATATGGAAAGCGCCATGTGTTGTCGAAACACTACTGGTGATTGGTCCGCGCACGTGGCCGAAGACCAAAGCTCTTAAAGCTGTATTTCCGGGGCTTATTTTTGAGTCACTCGTTTGTAAAACGCCCACGTTCTGTCGCTCTATTCATTCATATATTTACACGTATATACAGCGATAGAGCGTGTACCTTCTGCTAATGAGTGACTCAAAATTTTTTTTTTTATTGAAAAGTACCAACGTACAAAAATAATATAAGGCTTCGGGAGTTACTCTGTCCCATCAAGCCACTTGCTCATCTAGAGCTCTACCTTATCAGTAGTAGTTACGGCTAAATACAATAAACCTTACAAATATATGCAACACTTTTTGCTGACAACATTTAACTAGAACAAAAAACTAAGGAAAAATATAAAGAGAAAGATAACAAAATCTTCTTTGGAATTTCTTCCTGTATAGACTCAAAAAAAAATGTTCCCAAAACAAGTGTCGCCGTCTACGAAACAACTCCCTCGTCGGGCTTGTCCGGAAATTCGTATCGCGGTTGGAAAGTGGCCTTCAAGTGCTACGTCATCGTTCCCGTACACCGGTGCGCGGCAACAGTGTACGTGTACGGGATCGTTCGTGTCCGGGACGTAATGTTGGGATGTGGCAGGTTCTCTAATAGTAGCCAGGTGCGGCATTCGTGTACAGTAAATCCACCGGGACTCGCCGAACGGCGAGAATAGTTACCGTAGATAAAGCAAACGTTTCTGGCAGGAGCGTTAACGCTTACGCGCCGATATATACACACTTGTATATACGGGAGATTCAGTGCAACGAGTCACCGGCCGCGTCTTACGGCTTTAATATAAAAAAAAATGTCGCCACCGAGATTTGTAAATTGTCTCGCACTCGCTACGTACACATCGCTCGTCCTCCTGTGCGCCGGGGCCCAATTGCACCGTTCCAAAGATGTTTCGGTCGTCCAAATCAACGATGACAACTGGGAACTCATGCGCGACGGAGAGTGGATGGTCGAATTGTGAGTCGACGATTCCGTCACCTGACGAATTAACGAAAAATTAGGTTTTGTTTCGCAACCGCTGAGAACTATCGAAGATCGTCGACGATTTACGAATCAAAAATATCAATTACGGTTTGCAGATTAAAAATATCAATCATGGTTTGCGAATCAAAAATATCAATTATGGTATACAAATCAAAAATATCAATTATGGTATACAAATCAAAAATATCAATTACGTTTTGCAAATCAAAAATATTAATTACGTTTTGCAAATCAAAAATATCAATGACGTTTTACGAATCAAAAATATCAACCAGTCACAGACTCCGAGTCGGTCAATCAATTTACGAATAGGCCGGAACTATGCATGTTCACATGAAATTTAATTTGTTAATAAGACACAGATATTATAAGTAATACACAATAATACACAATAATACACAATAATACACAATAATACACAATAATACACTTAATAATGTCTCTGGAATGCTGATTGTATAGTACTAAAGAATGTGTTGAACTCAACAATTGCGTGATTTGTTCGCTTGGGGAATATATACTTAGGACTAAGGTTTACCAGGGAATCGTTTGGTGTTTTCTGGAATAGAGCACAGAAAATAATTATACTCATGCACAAATGGGTTGTACGAAGTAGAGCTAAGCTTACGTATCTTTAAAATAAGGTATTTAATTTAAATAAAAGGAAAGTTTAAAACGTTTTAAAAAGTTAAAATAATCTAAATAATTTAATATATAATGAAACAGAGTCTGACTTAATGAAACGTTATATGTTGATTGAAAATGAAATATCTTAATATTTTTTTATTTTAATTTTTACTGTATTTTTATTGGAATCGATAGATCTAAGTAGTTATAAGACACTCTGTTTAAGAATATATATGAATTCTGTTTAAGGAGAAATCCGTTAATAAACAAATATACAAATTATCTTACGTGAAAATAAATAGACTATATTATATCTTTTGTAAAAGGGTTATTCCCGTTAAATAAATCAATAAATTAATAATAATTAACTTTTTTTTTGTCCATAGTTATGCGCCATGGTGTCCGGCATGCAAGGCCCTCGAGCCGATCTGGGAGACTCTGGCGATGTCGAAGAAGGAACTGAACATTAACGTCGGCAAAGTCGACGTTACCGACTCGCCGGGACTGAGCGGGAGATTCATGGTCACCGCCCTGCCGACCATATACCAGTAGGTGTCTCGGACGGACCCAAAACTGGACCAGACATAGACATTAACTAATGTTCTTTAATTTTTTTTTTCAGTGCGAAGGATGGTCTGTTTCGCCAGTACAAGAGCCCTCGGGACAAAGACTCGCTCATAGAGTTTGTCAGGGAGAAAACTTGGATGAAGGTGGACCACATACCAAGCTGGAAGAGTCCCGTCTCACTTCAGATGGCCATCGTGAGCCAGTTCTTCAAGATGTCCCAAATACTAAGGGTGAGTTGTCAGACCGACCGAACTCGTTCGCGCACACGCGTACACAGTAAAAAATAATTTCGTAAAATCGGAATACGGACTTTCGTAAATATCGTTTCGTAAAATCGGAATACGGACTTTCGTAAAGATAGTTTCGTAAAATCGGAATACGTTCTTTCGTAAAGATAGTTTCGTAAAATCGGAATTTCCTAAAAATAATTTTGAAAAATCGGAATACGAAGTTTCGTACAAAACAATTTTGTTTTGTACGAAAGTGACTTACATCTTGTAAGTGACTTACATCTTGTAAGTGACTTACATCTTGTAAGTGACTTACATCTTGTAAGTGACTTACATCTTGTAAGTGACTTTACATCTTGTAAGTGACTTACATCTTGTAAGTTCGTCACTTACATCTTGTAAGTTCGTCACTTACATCTTGTAAGTAACGAACTTACAAGTTTTGCTTTGGGTCTGAGTATAAAAACCTGTCCTTTTACTTCCCGTGTCATTAAGGGGAAGTGAAATATCGCGGTCTTTTTAATTTAACTTTTCCTAAAGGTGCTAATTTTTTGGGGAAAAAAGCAAATGTGCATGGTAATTTCGCATCCGGCCGGAATTCTTTTTCTTTTTATTTTTTTAATGAGCACCATTGAATAAAGTTAACTTGAAAATTGCAACTATCGCTCTCACACGCACAGACATTTCACTTCCCCTTAACAATTCTAGTTTGTACTTATGTTTGTAAAAGTAGAGGCGGGTGGGGCGATTGGGAAAATTAACGAATAGAAAAATATAAAAACTTTTTACTTTTTACAACGGTAAAAAGTACAAACTTCGTATTACTATGTACCAAGTACGTTTCTGTACTCCGACCGGGAACTCGCTGTGACCAATTTTTTTGCACTCGATCAGGGAATCCACAGTAAACTGATGGAGGACTTTGGATTACCGACGTGGGGAAGTTACCTGATCTTCGCGTTGGCGACGATCGCCCTCGGTGGAATTCTCGGATTGGTGAGTTATCCTGCTTTACCCACCGAGCTCTCGGAAACGGACAAATCACGTGACTTGGTTTAAAAAAAATTGCAGATCATCGTGTGCTTCATCGATTTCATATACCCGCCGAAATCAATAGCGACGCAGGGTAAGAAGAAACAGCGGGACGGCTCGGGCGGTTTCATGCAGGAGAGGAGTTTGGAGGACGAGGAGTTGGTCGAAAACGTTAAAGACGATCTAGTCGACGAGGAGTGCAGCGAGTCCGAGGAGCACAACGACGAGAACGAGAAAGACGCGGCGAAGCCCGCACCGAGCAGTCCAAACGTTCGCAAACGCAAACCTCGCAAAGCCGATTAAACTGCGAAACACGAAAGACTCGCTTCTCGGCGATCCTCTTTCGCTCGCCTCGGCTGATGTTTCAAATTTTGTTTTTCTTTTTTTTTTACTCAATTTTGTTATCTTTCGCCATTCTCGAACAAATCGAGTCGACGACGTTGGTCTGTGCACAATCGTCAATTCTATCGATCGAAAGACGCGACTACCGACATTCCAGCACAATTTTTATACTTCGAATTCGAATACTTTGGATTGTATAGAATTATTAGCGTTAGTCGTAAGGATTGATAGGAGAGCTCAGTCGCCGCAGCCGACGTGTGTTTTTTGCGGTGAATGAGAATAATGGGGATCTTGGTTTTCATCGACTCGTGCACAAAATCTTAGGATCTCCCAATAATCATTTGTCTCGACATCGTCAGTTCGGATAACTCGAGTTAACCTTGCGAATGGAGTTTCACTTCACATAAGTTTCAGATAAGTGAGAGGGAATTACAAACACTTCTCGATTGTGTAAAATTCCGAAAATAACCAAACATATTAAAGGTGCTGAAAAGATTAATTTCGCATAATAATAATTCCAAAATGTTATTAACAGATTGGTGATAAATAAAATTGTTCAAAAAATCTTCCGGAAACCTAACTTTTTTTTAATGTAAATGATTCGATTATTTTTTCTGAATACGCATGCATTTTTTAATACACTTTGATTTTTGTGACTTTCTACACTTTTTTGCCATTTAAAAAAGGAAAATCCAAAGCGAATTTAAAAATCTACAAAAATGCGTACGTATTCAGAAAAAGGAATGAATCATTTTCATTAAAGAAAAGTTAGGTTTCGGAGAAATTTGTCGAACAATTTTATTTTTCACCAATTTTTTAATAACATTTTGCAATTATTATTATGCAAAATGAATCTTTTCGGCATCTTTAATATGCTTGATTTTTTTCAGATTTTTATACCATCCAGAAATCTCTTATTTCTCTGAAACATACGTGAAGTGAGCACTATTCGCAAGGTCCACCTTAACAGCCCGCGCTTCGCAGATACGGCTGTAACAATAGAATTATTATAAGCAGACAGCTATGTTGGCATGATCAGGGAAATATTTAATTATGGTAAATAATGTTGGAACTTCGGCGTTCCTATTGATCTTAAATAGACACCGATCGGAATAGTACGTTTTTTTCTTTTAAATGTTGCTGCGGTTGGTAGAATCAAGTCTTCCGTCACGATTCGCGTAACGTTCGATGAAACATTGAAGTCCATAAAAAAAAATTTTAAGAACAGTTTTACCATTGAGATAGATTGGGATTCGTCATTTCGTTGAAAAATCGACCGTTGCTAAATAATCGCTGTTACTTCTCTATACTGTTTTTTTGTTTTTGCATTTTTTTATTTAATTATTTTTCGATAACAATACATCGTTTGCCGGAGAGCAAGTAGAAACTGTAACACAGACTGCCTAATAATAAACGTATTTAATTATCATGGCTTGCGCGTTGTGTTCTTATGAAAAAGAAAACGTACGTAATAATGGTATTTTCGAGAAACGGTACACCGTACCGTTAATACCATTTGAGAATGTGAAGGAAATTAATATATTATTGACATCTTGTAATTTTGTCTTAATCGCAACGGTAACACAGACTGTCTAATAATAAACTTATGAAGTTAAGTTTATTAAAAGAACGCAACGCTGAGGCGCGATAATTATTAAATTATCTTGGCTCGACGTTGCGTTCTTTGAAACAATAAAAATTAAGGTTTTGTTTTTCGATGAAAACGGTACTTATGCTGTTGTACCGGTCGAAAAAAATATTATGAAAAATAAATAATATTTGACTACTTATCATTGGTCTCTGTCGCAACGGCGTTATTTGGTCCCTTTGCGGCATGAATGTGCCGTTTCAGAACATCATGTGCCGTTCCTGACGTTTGTTACCGAAAAAATCCCCGACGTTCTGTTCTGTAAGCATTAGTTATTTTGATTAAGGAAAAAAGTAGTCATAAATTAATGAGCTTAACAGAGATTTTGTTATAGTGTAATTGAAAATTATATACGTGGGGAATTCCCTACCGGTTCGACCTGGGTTTACCACCACATCTTCATATCTTGGATTGGGCCCGCGATTTTTTATGACTGAACTAACTCTCAAAAGCATTCAGATTTTTTATTCGTTTTTTTTTTTAATCGTTCATAATTATTTATCATTAAACTAATAAAATTGTTGATCGCCACACTGTGAGAGGCTGAAAAATCTAAAATTTTTAAATATTTTTACCGAAGTGGTCCGGTATCTTCTTTTATTTTTTTCGAAAAATATGGAAACGATTAGAAGAAAACATCGGTCGGTTATGAAATACCGATTGACCATTTTCATACACAACATTGCACTTTTTCAGATTTATTCGATAAAATTCCCAAAAATGCAGTGCTGCATATAAAAATGGTCGATCGACTAATATTTTTTTTCTAAATTTTTAAAAATATTTTGTGGAAAAGTGTAGAAGTTGACCTTGGCCCATTCCGGAGCAAATCTTAAAAATTTTTAACATGACACAAAAATTCTCAGATTTTTAAATCGTGGCGATCAATAGGTACATTTTTTTAATCATGAATAATTACAAACAATTTTTAAAAATCTAATAAAAAATCTGAGCCCTTCTGAAAGTTAAATTGCTCACATAAAAAATCGCGGATAAAAATGCCCCATATATACACATATGAACATTTATACGTACGCGGAGCGGGACTTTTTCCCTCGACAGGACCCGGTTTATTGACTTCTCCGTCGTTGTTCAATCGGTGATCGACGATGGTCGAGGTGAACGATATTATAGACTGTGATCTGCGCGGGGAGTTCTGCGAGCACGTGGACATCGGATATCCAGGAGTCTCTTCGCACCCGGTCATTAAGCTGCCTGAGTAAACCCACAGATCCCATTACAATAATCCAAAACTCGGCAAACAAAACAAAAAAAAACGAAAATCGACGCAAAAAAAATATCGCGCTACCCTGTGGAGTTCCCTGCAGAAAAGCCGATTCGATGGCGTTGGAAAAGTTGTCGCTGCTCACGCAGCTGGACATGTAGTTGCGTGGAGAGCCAAAATTCGCGATCGAGCGTGTGCCGACAGCGCTCGGGTGTCTCGACAGCTGCCCCAGCGGATAATCCGCCTTCTCGACGGAGATTATTTTCGGTCGGTTGGCGTTCGTATCGATCGTCGTTACCGAATTATCGTTGCTCATCTGGGACGCTCGGGTCGCTTCCTCGTCGTTAAATTTATCGCGCCCATCGTAATTCTGATAATCGCTCGGCAAAATCGACTCGGTATTCGGTCTCGAATCCAGGTGCTTTCTTTTGCCCAGCAGCGACACGTGTTGCTGATCCGCGGAGGAAATTTCGTCGCAGCGAGGACTCGTCAGCTCGGTGGCGATTTCGCTGCCCTTCTCGTTGCAGAAAGACCACTTCGAGCCGCTCAGGTCGCTCGGCGCGGTCGTGATTCTCGTTTCGCTCCCGCGGATGGAAAAGGCTTTTCTCGACGTTCCCTCCTCTCTGTCGACGTTCTCGTCGCTCGGTTCGGACGGTCCGCGCTCCGCGGCGCTCTTCGACCTTTCCCCCGATAACAAATAGGGCGCGAGCTCGTTGCGCGACTCCTCGCACCAGCGACGAGTCCGCCGGAAAGTTTCTTCCAATCCGTACTCGTATTCGCTGTTCTCTCCGTCCGCCTCGTCGGTGCGACGAGGTGTCTCGTCCGGAACTTCCTGGCTATTTTCGATGCCGAGCTTCCGCAAGTTCTCCTCGATGTTGGATCCAGCGACGTTTACCGACGCGATCCCGTTGTTACCGACCTCGCTCGCCGAGGCAGCGAGGGGCTCTGAAATTTTTTGTAACATGTCATTTTACATGGATTCGTGGGAATTAATGAGCGCTGTGATAATGCGAGTTCGTGGAGGTACCTGGTGCTTGAATCGACGAGATCGAGAGCGGAGCGTTTTTGGTATTACCCTCAGAGGCGCTGCTTAGTATTTCGGCGTTTTCGGGACCGTTCTTTTCGGCGTCCTTGCAGAGATTCTCGAGCATCAGCGTATCCACCGACGTTGCATCTGTCGGGGAGCGTTTTAAGTATAATCGTCGTAATTACTTCCATTAAGAGCGTGGCCAATACTGCGGTCGGTAATAAAAACTGTAATCAACTTTTCTATGCGTAGCATATTAAGGAGGGAATCTCGCTGCGCGCTGACTTCGCATAAGTTCGACAACAATAAGAGAAAATTGCAAGTACTTCTTGATGGTGTTAAAATCTGAAAAAAATCATGTATACTAGTATACTAAAGGTACTGAGAAGACTAATTTTGAATAATAATAATTGCAAAATGTTATTAACAAATTTATCAAAAATTAATTGTTTAACAAATTACCCGGCAAAACAAATTTTTTTTAGAATGAAAATTATTCATTTATTTTTCTGAATATGTATGAATTTTTTCAGATTTTTCAATTAGTTTTGATTTTTGTGCTTTTTTAGACATTTTTTCCATATAAAAAAATTTAAAAATCAAAGCTAATTGAAAAATCTGAAAAAATTCATACGCATTCAGAAAAATAAACAAATCATTTTCATAGAAGAAAAAAAGTTGTTTTGCCGGGCAATTTGTTAAACAATTAATATTTTGATTAATTTGTTAATAACATTTTCGAATTATTGTGCAAATATATTGTGCAAAATTAATCTTTTCAGTATCTTTAATATGCATGAATTTTTTCAGATTTTTATATCATCGAGAAGTACTTGCAATATTCGCTTACTTTTCTTCGCTTACTTTTCTCGAACATATGCGAGATGAGCGGGAAGCGACATAACTACCTTAAATCGAGTTACCTGAATCACGGCGCGGAGTCATCCGTCCCTTGCGGACATTCCCGGCTGAAGTGTACACGGACCTAATGAACGAAAAATCGAGTCTCGGCGGTGGCATTTTCGAGGTCTCGATCTCCGCGAGCCTCGCCCTTTCGTCCTCCTCACGCAGCTCTGTTAACTATAATTTTTCGTGTAAATTTAATAAAAAAAAAACCATCAAATTCGAATTTACCCTCACAATATTTATTCGGCTACATCGGCCAATCTCCGTACCTCCTTCTCGTAAGCTTTCAGCTCGATTTCAAGTTTCTTAACGACCGTCTGCAAGTAATCGAGGTACTTCTCGTCCTTCCAACGCTGCAAAACCATCCTTGACACATCGACGCCCGCCGCTCTTATCCTCATCGCGTCGATCGCCTTTCGTTGCTTCAGCATCTTCACAAACTCGTCCCTCTTGTACTCGGCGACCATTCGCTCTATGTTGAGCTTTTGCGCATTTGTGCGACACTTCTCCCGCTCCTTGGCCAATGGGAACTCTTCGTAGGCGGCCTTTAGTCACGTTCCCAAAAATGGATTTCACTTTTCATTTTTTTATTCCTATTCTTTTACATAGTGGCCGTTTTTTCCTCGGAAAAAAATTTCCTGACTTCTCACTGACCGATTAAAAATTTTCGCTGACCAAACTTCTAACGACTTCTATTAAAAAAAATTAATAGTGCAAATGAAAATGCCTATTTATTGTATAAATGTTTAATTCTATTTATCTTTTCTTCTTCAAAATGTCCCTATTTTTTTAACACTTCCCTTTTATGTACTTCTTATTTATTTATGGAAGGTTCGGCAACAATTCACTTTTTCCCTGACCAATTTTGAAACTAATTACCGATTAAAAATTTTTCCTGACCAAACTTCTAACGACTTCTATTAAAGAAAATTAATAGTGCAAATGAAAATGCCAAATTATTGTATTAATGTTTAATTCTATTTTTCTTTTGTTCTTCAAAATGTCCCTATTTTTTTAAAGACTTCCGTTCTATGTACTTCTTATTTATTTATACGAGGTTCGGCGACAATTTACTTTTTCCCTGACCAATTTTGAAATTCCCTGACTTTTCCCGATTTTCCCTCACCGCGGCCGCCATGTGTTATTCTTTAATTCTTCTGTTCTCCTATTATTTTTCATCTTTTTATTGCTGTTCAACAACGCCTATAATAATAACAACGAGACCTTGTATTGCTGCCACATCAATCCGTATTCATCGAGAATCTTCTCGAACTTTGCACGATCGGCGATTTGTCGTAGCGTAGCGTCGTCCAGCCGATTCTTCACCGCTTCAATTTCGATCGAACGTTTTTTCCCGTCCCTCTCCATGCTTTGCACGCGCAATGTCGAATAAAAAAAAAGGCATAAATTAGCTGTTAATTTTTCGCACAAAGAGTTATTCAAGCGCCTCGATCGGCTCGGCGATTAACCTTTCGAGTGCGGATTCCTGCATGGTCTTCTTTTGCTTCAAGTCTTTGTTGGTCTGCTTGAGAACCTTACGTTTCTCCAGGCCTTGCTCGACTTTGTCCTTCACCGCTTGAATCTCCTCGTCGGTGTCTTCGTTTGGATGCAAAGTCGGACAATGTTTTCTTTACAAACGTGCGTCGATAATCGCGGCGATATTCGCCCGCTCGGACATGCTCGATATATTTCTTATTTTTTCGATCTCTTTGTTTAGAAATAATGCAAAACTTACCGGCGAGGATTTTCTCCAACTCCGCGATCTGCGAGCACAGCGAGGCCTTCAAAACATTGACGAATTGAGGGTCCTGCAAGCACTCGTCTGGAATATCATTGGCGTTCATTTTCGACTGAATGTTCGTCCCTTTGTCTCCGTTACTTTTCCGAACTCGTTTACGCTACCGAACGCTACGAGGTCATTACGGTTACTGTGGTTTTTGTTGTGGTTTCTTGGACGAGAGCTGAGAGGGGAGAGGGGAGCTGAGGGGGGGGGGGGGGGGGGGGGGGAGGGGGGAGGCCCCTACCGCCCCCCCTTATAAAATTCTAAATTAAAAAAAAAAGAGGATAAAAATATTGAAAACATAAAGCTTCATAATTTAACGATATTATTTCTATAGAGTTTGGGATTTCCCATCATGCTTTTAGAACAGTCCCCGCGACCGAGGCTTTAGATAGTCATAACACATATAGCACAAAATATATTGAAATCATTTTAGACATTTTCAATCAGATTTATGAGTGGACAAAAAAATATTTTCGGAACCTTTCGATAATATTTATGTGCTATGTTAAAAAAAAGAGGATAAAAATACTGGAAACATGAAGCTTCATAATTTTACGACATGTATTTCTATTCTACGCGTTTGTTGTCGAAACACTGCCGACGCTGTATTCGCCCGCTGATTGGCTCTCGCACGTGGCGGAAGGCGAGAGCTCTTCGAGCGGAATTTCAGTCGCAGCGAATCCCATCGATTTTCAATAAAAAAAATAGAAACAAAGAAATTGCCAGTGTATTCTGGTATTTTTTTCCACGTTCTTCGACAACTCTAACGGCTTGAACGACGACGATCAGTGTAATGCGATAGAAGCATTGCTGATGTAGTCCACGACTCAATCGGTCAACAGATTTTCCCGATGACGTTCGCGTTCGATTTAGACACAATTTGGCAACTAGCCCGTCTTACGTACGATGACCGTTCACCGTTTCTATATCTGTCGAGCACATCGTAATCGTAACGAGATATATATATATATATATATATATATATATGGGGCATTCCCTACCATTTCGCCCTGGGTCTGACCCTTCACATCTTGGATTGGACTCGCGATTTTTATGACTGAACTAACTCTCAAAAGCACTCAGATTTTTTAATTAGATTTAATGAAATAAATTTATAATTATTTTTAATTAAAAAAATTAACTTACGAGTGAAAAAAAATAGTAGAGAAAACCAGTCGCTTATGGGTCATCGCTCCACCATTTTTTATGCAATCCTGCATTATGTGGGATTTTTTCAAAAAGTTTTTTTTTTTGCTTAACAAAAATTAAAATTAGATCTAGGTCGAAGTGGTAGGAAATGTCCCATATATATATTTTCATATGCACATCTCAAAACCAGCTCTCGCCTTCGTCAGTTATTCATCGGTTAATCGATCGTCAACGTCCTATAGCTAGATGTGGACCGAGCGAGAAAAATAAACACAACGTATTGAACTGCGATAAGCAGCATTTATTCATTTGTTAATCAGGTAGGAGCACTTAAAAAAATTCAGTTACACATACGTTCTTGTGACTGAGTAGCAACAACATTACATTTTTGTTTGTTTGTTGGTTTTTTTAGTGATAAACGTATTGACATAATATCTTACGTTCGCATTCGTACTTGCTGCCTCCTCTGAACATCTTTCGTTCAATAAAAGTGGGAGGGGCGGGACGTAACTTTACACACATAATTCTCCATCCCGGTCGGCTGGTACGACCGAGAATCGACGGCCCCGTTTTTCGTCGGGGGGGCGAATACTTAAATAACCGAGGCGAATATGACCCGGCGCAACGAGCATCGTCATAAGAATATTATTTCCTCGTTTATTACTACTATACTGCAATTTATGTACCTATGTATATGCACTAGCATAAGAGATCAAACTTTTTATTAAATAATAATTATTAATTGCGGACAGAGGAATACAAACGCGTACGAGTATTGACGATCAGCACTACGGAAACACAAGGCCACGGTTTGCTTTGTTTTTTTACGTTCAAATTATTGTACATTAGAAATAAAAAAAGTGCCGTTGATCGGCCGACGATTTTCACACCGGACGAATCGCCGCGAGGCTAGAGTCGTTCCGGACTCCCCTTCGACAGGATCGTCGCAGCGAATAAAAATAATGACTTTCTTTTTCCTCTGTGACCTTGACGGCGTGAACTTGACCGTCTCAACGGCCACGCCGACCTTTCGTCGTTCTCTTCGATCACTCACCGTCGAGTTACAATTACATCGTTGATCACGCACTTAAACAATAACAAATAGATACAATTATCATTCTCGCCTTGACTCGTTGCACCGTCAATGAGCGGATCTCACTTTCATCGCAGCAGTACAAATTCATATAAAAGTCTCCTTACTGATCGTGCGATTTTTATATATTTTTTTAGTTATCAATTAAAAATTGTCAGTTCGAGCCGAGGGCTTCGATATTTATTAATTTTTTTTTGTTCTTTTCTTTTTAAGTCTAATTCAACAGCGGTTAACCCGTTGCTCGGCCAACTTTCACTCGATAAAAAAAAAAGTGGACAAATTTCTTCGCGCGGGTCACGCTTGCAGGGTCAACGAACCCGATCGGTCGAGGCTCGCTTTAAATTCGTACAACTCGTCTGCAATATTGCGCTCCGCGATCGAGAATTTTATCGAGTGCTCTTTCGATAGCTGGTAATGCATTGGCCGACGGGAAATAAACGAAAGTAGGCAGTGACATGGAATAAGGAATCCAGTACATCCGGTACGCTGCAGTACGGCGATGTAATCGGCCCGATGTTCCATAATCGATTGAGTAACACGCAAACACGCGACAAAACGATTTATTGGATTAAAAAAAAACTAAAAAAAAAACTAAAAAAAATATTTAAAAATCCAATTCCGTTGTCATGGATCGAGTCGTCGGGCTACCGACGCACAACAACAACAGTTCGAACGAATCTCCGTTCCGGGGTGAGTGGGGGGAATCGGGGTCAAGTAAACATTCAACGAACGTCAAAAGCGACGATCGCCCCAAAAATCTTTTTTTTGTTCGTGCGCGACACACCTTAAAGCTAGTAATTACACGCCAAGTATAATCGGACTCGTTGCACGAGCGGGTAAAATCTCAAGTAAAAAATCTAAAAAAAAAATTAAAAAAAATACACGCGTTATACAATAAAACGAGACTACGAGCTCGTGGGGGGAGGGGGGGGGGAGGGGGCAAATGATTATTTAATATTACCACGAATACATTGCAAAGTAGCGAGCCGATGGATGTGCAACGGATAAGTTTACCATTGAAAGGAAAAAAAAAAATTATTGCGCGATTAATTATGCATTATGTTCGTACAACGATTCCACTTGTCATCTTGCGATACTTTTTTTTGTTTTGTTTACATATCATTCGGCATAACACGGCAATTAGCTACGACTCAACGGAATTAAACCGTACACCTCGAACGTCTCGTCAGCGTATTAGGGCGATAAAATAATTATTTTCATATATATACTTTTAATAATATAAACCACTATAGTATACGTCTAAGTTTCATATCACAAGACATCCTGTTTTGTATCACGAGCTATTTCTACCTAAAGTTTTTCTTTCATCTTCTTTTCTCTATCCTCTTGCTCAATTCGTCAGGTTGTTAGTCAAATGATTCATCGTCCAATCGACCTCCGCTTCGTTATTATATTATACTCGAGTAATTATTGTTTTTCCATTTTTATATAAATCATCACGTTCATCCGCGAATTCGACACGCTCTAAACACCTCCGCGCCACTCTCGAAAAGTATAGATGCACCGGTTTCCATTAACAAACTACAGTACCGTTGATTGAAATCGAGTAAATGCAATTTTCTGTTTCACACATTTTTTCTTCTCTACCCAAAAAAAAAAAAAAAAAAAAAAAAAAAAAAAGAAAAAAACAAAAAAAAAAAAAAAAAAAAAAAAAAAAAAAAAAATCGGAGATCATCTTAAATCGTTGCTCGGCATGTTCTATGTTTCGATAAATGCGAGACGCTACTGAATAATGTGCATCGTAGCCTAATGGCAAGGCAGTTTCGAGAGTTAAAAAAAAACGAACATAATGCATCCGATTTGGTATCTCTTGCGCGATATGTAGAATTATTCAGCGAGATCAGAGTGTAGTTGTATAGATAAACGGTACTGCATCTCTTAGTCGTTAACGGAGAAATGGAGTGTGAGGGGGGGAGGTGGTGCAAAATGGTAAGAATGTACAGTGCTGACTGAGCAGTCGCAAGCCGGCAGGACCGCCCGGACTTACCGCCACGAATCCGAGGAGCTCTCCTTGTTGACCGCGAATCGATAGGATATCCCGGACGATCCGTGAGAGCTCCGACTGTGCGAGTCGTGAAGAGATCCGTGAGATCCGCCGTTGTGCGAGTGGAGTGAATTGTTGTGTTGCAAAATGCCGTTGCCGGTGGAGTTGGCGGCGAGTTGATGATTGATGGAGGTGGGGAGTGAGGAGGGTTGATTGGCGTTTGCGGAGTGTCCGGAGGAGGACGCGACGCCGGTGCCGGAGCCGGGTTTTTGCTGGGGCGGGGGCGGCGGAGCGGGCGGCGCGGTTTGCTGCTGCGAGTGCCTCGACGAGTTGAGCGTCGACGAGAGACGGCAGGAGGCGAGAGTCGTGGGCACGTTGCCGCTCGTGCTCGGCACGACCACGGAGGAGGAGACGAGCGGTTGATTGGACTTGGCCGAGCTCCGGCTGACCGAGGAGCCGGAGTTCGGGGGGCCGCTCGAGCTCACGAGGCAGCCGGTCGGGCAGGCCGGCGAGGCGTCGGGCTTGTCCAGCTGATCGGGCGGCCTCGGCAGTCGCCGCCTCAGCCAGGCGTGACGGAGCGCCTTGCTCGGCGTCATTCGCCGCTCCGGGTCCCACTGCAGGCACCGCTTTATGAAGTCCAGGAACAGCGGATCCTCGCAGCCCTTCAGGGCGTCCTTGAGAAACTTCGAGCCCGGCGGTCCGCGGAACTTTCCACGACGCGAGACACCGCCGAGCAACGCCGTCTCGCCGCTCGCTATGGTCGTCGCCTTGCAGTAGCGCGGGTGACCCTTCGAGCTGAAGAAGTGACGAGCTCGGGCCGCACCGTCGGTCAACTTCCTGGGCGGCATGCCCAGCAGCTCGATTATGCACGATAGCTGGTCCGCCTCGTCCTCGCCTGGCAGTAGCGGAAATCCTGTTAGTAATTCGGCGAGGATGCAGCCCAGACTCCACATGTCTATCGGCATGCCGAATGTCGCGCCGAGTATCACCTCCGGCGCACGGTAGAAACGACTCTGGATGTAGGTGTAGACACGCTGCGACTCGTAGCAGCTCGAACCGAAGTCTATCACCTGCAAAACAAAATGAAAACGGTTTAATATCAAGGATCATTGTACGAAGTGGAGATGAGATTAAATAAGTTTAAAATAAGGTATTTCATTTTAAAAAAGGAAAGTTTAAAAAGTTTAAATAATCTAAATAATTTTATTATTTAGATTAATTTGGGAAAGAGTCTGATTTAATGAAATGTTGAGATGAAATATATTTTTCATTTTTTCACTGTTTTTCTATTTGGAATTGATGGGTGTAAGTAGTTATGAGACATATTCTGTATTTGAATATAAAAATTAAAGACATCTGAAAGAGTGATAAAATATTTTTGGAATATTTTTTATTTCATGTTTCATCGGAATACTTTCACGAATGTTTCCGTGTTTATGCAATAAACACGGTTTATTGCATAAACCGTGTTTATTGCAATTTAAATATGTTTCCGAGTTTCCGTATTTATGCAATTGGGATTAAAAGTAAAAAATTTCAGCGAAAAATTTCTGAAACATTTCAATGTAACATTTGTGAGTGAATAAAAAAATATTTTCAAAATGTTTTTAAAACATTTTCCAGATATTTTTTTAGCATTGAATAAAATATTTTCAATATTTCAACAACATATTTTTGAAACCTTAGAAAAATATTTGCTTGCTATGTGGGTATTAACTCATTTCACAAATTTATTTCTCTATCGATATTTTTTCGTCTTTGCGATTTCCTATTTTATCTTTTATCCGGAATACACTGTACTAAATGCAATCATACTTTCTTTACATCTATATTTTCATTGCAAAAGGGCTTGTCCCGTCAATTAAATAAATAAATAAATAAATAAATAAACAAACAAATAGTATATTAACTAATACTTCGCACTAATAGTATATTATTAGTGCGAAGTTCAGCGCGATAAGGATGACATATCGCTTGGTATTAAAATAGGTAATTCATTACCTATTTTAATACCATTACACTAAATAAAAAATAGGTAATTTATTTATATTGCGTATCGGAGAAAGGTCAGAAGAAATGCCTCGAGTAGATTATTTGCGTCAAGAAAAATGCGAGTGGTTGGAAAGAAATCTCATGATTTCATAACGCCTAGAAATTGAATGCATTACCTTCGCAAATCATCGAACTAGTAATAATGCGAACATAGGAATGCGATAAGCAGCCTAAAAATAGCAATTGAATAGTTACGAGGAGTTACGACGGCAAACACAGGGGAACTTCTTTCATTAATATATTATAAATGCATAGAATCAATGGACGTATGAGATGTCTTCAGTGTGCGGTCTGAATTGTTGTATGGAACGTTACTCTTTAAGGTATTGTATGTATGGAGTGTCGCTCCATCGACCCTGCGACATTTGTACCGACGTTTCAATGAAATATAAAAAACATGTGTGCGATATCCGCGAAAGAGCTCAAAAGCTTCTGCGGACAAAGCGGAGGTGCGTAAATATTTTTGTACTGAATCAGTTAATAAACGAAATGAAATGAAAATGAATAAATGCAGGTTCGAAGTGCACACGGTTGAGATCGTGCGCAGTCCGACGCTAACAGGTGGCCGAACGGCAGAAAGACCCAAGATCGATATTTATCCAAAGGAAAAAAAAAAGAGATCGATAAATGAGCTCGCCGTTAAAAACACGGCCGTACAAAATAAGCTCCCCTTATTCAGAAACCGATGGAGAGGGACTCGGCGGAGTGCTGTGAGCAAAGTGGTTGTACCGAAGAGAGATACAACGATAGGAAGGAAGTGCCATGATTACTAATTTAAATATTTAAATAAATAAATAATCAAAATAAAAATGTTTAAATAATTGAATATATATAATATATATAGTATATATATATAATATATGTAAGCCAATAAATAATATATTACATATTATTTATATAAAATATGTAAATTAATTTTTAAAAAATGCAATCCAATAAATTATTATTATTATTATTAATGTTATATAAAAAATAACATATATATACTGTAACAGTCTGATTTAATGAAATGTAATATGTCGAAATGCATTTTTTTTATTCACTGTTTTTCTATTGGAAATTGATGGATCTAAGGAGTTATAAGACACATCTGTATTTGAATACTAGTCAAGGAGAAATCCGTTAATAAACAAATTAATAATTACCCAGTAACTAAGGTATTTAACGTCTTGCTTCCTGAGATAAGAATACATGGGAATGTGATTTGTAGCTTGGCAAGAGCGATGGGACGGGTCGCATCGGCGCCGGAGGTAGCGATTAGGTAAGTTTTTACGTAGGTTGTATTATGGTAGTTGTGCTGAGTGAATTATGGTATTAGAGCATCTTGACGGAAATTTAAAGTGGGCCAAAAACAGAAAGACAAATGGCTTAATTTAAGATAATAGCACGTAAGGAATTGTTTATAGAGGGTCCATTACCCCTTCGTTGCAGAGAGAATATGTAATGCAAGGAGTAAGCGAACTCTGTGATATCCACAAAGAAGCAAATCTTGCTTCTGCCTACTAAACATCGTAGAGAGTTTTCTGTGTACACTGTAGAAAACATTGTAAATTTAATGTACCGGACTGGAAGGTATGCAAAAACTGATACATTAAATTCAATGTACAATTGTGATGAAAAATTAATATACTTCTTCATTGAGATTAAAGTAAATTAATAAAAAAATTAAGTTTTTCTAGTGTTTTTAATACACTGAACATTAATTTTTCATCACAATTGTACTTAAAATTCTACATACTAGTTTTTGCATAAAAATTTTCAGTCTGGTACATTAAATTTCATACCTTTTTTTTACATTGTACTCGTTTAGTATTATTAGCTAATACTAAATTTTATATAAACCTATGCAATGTTATCTAATATTGCATTTAATTTTTATTCAGATATTTAATAATTTTGTATTCTGAGCTCTGTACTGAGTTTAATGTAAGTCGATAATAGAAGGAGAAATCCGTGAAATAAAAAATGTAATTAAATAAAAAATGTGAACGATCAATAAGCAATGATCGATAACAGAAAAAAAAAGCATCCCCTCACCTTGATACCGCTGCGACCCTGCTGCTTAAGTAGGACGTTCTCCGGTTTCATGTCGCAGTGAATAATCTTGTTCTTGTAAAGAGCGTCCAGACAGAGCAGCAGAGAATGAGCGAACTTTCTAACAAGCTGCAGACTGAATCCCTGAAACTTGTTCTTCTTTATAAGCTCGTAGAGATTTATGCTAAGCAGCTCGAACGTTATGCACATGTGATTTCTGAAAGTAAAAGAATCGAACATGTGTATTATGTTCATTGTATTGTCCTTGTCCTGCTCCCTCAGATTCCTCAGAATTCTGATCTCCTCCTGCGCCTGACGATAGAATCTCCTCTCGTTCCTGACCATCTTCAGCGCAACGTGTTCGTGATTCTTGTGGTCGTAGGCTTTGACGACCTGGCCGAAGGAGCCCTTGCCGATGACCTTGAGCACCTCGTATCTGTAAGCTACGTGGTCGTGAGGCGTGTGAATGTACGAGCCCTGCTCATTGTCGTAGCTGTGATTGTTCGGCAGCCCGAATATCGCGGGTCTCTTCTTGGCGTTTGTGCCGATGAAGTATATCTGCGGATAAGAGTAAATCTCGTGCCTCTCGTACTGCGTCAGTTTGCTCATGTAAAGCTTCATCACTATCTCTGGCGTAACGGCCATCTTCGGCACGACCTTTCCGCCGGCGCCGGCCGCTCCGGCGCCTCCGCAGCTCGAACTCTGCTGCGACTGACCGTCGAGTCTTCCATTTTTCACCGAAGGACTGCTCGTCAGGCTGTTCCCCTGAGACTGCGAGTTCAGACTCTGATTTATACTCTCCGAATTGCTTGTCAAATTTTGAAGGCTGTTGTTGACGCTCGAACCCAGACTCGGCAGGTGGGTTCCGATAGTCGAAGGGTGATTAGAATTGCTCGGCGGCGAGTCGCTCGCTATCTGCTTGAGCAACAGACTTCCGCCCTTCAGAGGCGGCAGATGATTCTTCTCGTTGCTCGATATGAAACTCTGAGTCGTGTAAGTGCTCATCGGCACGAACGGGTTCGGCAGCGACAACGGCATCTCGACAACGGCCGACTACGGCTCGCTACGCTGCTTCCATCGTCCAGCCGCGAGCAGTCAGCCTACGTTTCTCGCAAACATTCTTGGACCTAATTACTCGCGTACATTCTCTTTCGTTTTATTTTTCTTTTCCTTCGATATAAAATTTAAATAACGTCGATAATAAAATGCAGTCTTGTGGAATTTTTTTTACCCCTACGGCTCTTTCGTATGACGGAGGAAAAAAATTTATGAAATCAGCTAAACGCGTCGTACGCCGGACTAGAAATCGGATCTACGAGATCGGCAATTTTTTTTTCATCCCTCGTGTCCAGCGATGTAGAAAAAAAAGCTTTCTTTTTTTGCTCGAGCGAGCTCGTCGAAGGAACTGTGGACGTACGAAAACGAAAGGAAAAATCGATTTTTTTAAGCCTACGAGACTATTTTTTTTTTTTTTCCAACTTCTCTACGCGGTCGATTTAAGTAGGCGTTCGAAGTACGCGACGAACAAGGTCTTATCGGACAAAACAAAGAGGCCCCCCATCCCTCCCTCGCGCGTCTTTTCAGGAGCTCTCCTCGTTCTTGGTTTCCTCGTCCGCCTCTCCGTCGATTTTCTCTTTAGTCCTTTGTACAATTCTTTTGACTCTCGAGCGTGGCTTCGTGCGTCTTCTAATTTTACAGTCTATCGTAGTCGACCACGAGGGCAAACGCATTATGAGCCCCGTGTCTAGTTTCGCTCACGTTTTCTTCGGCGCCGGTGCGAATTGCTTAAGTTTTTATTTTTTTCGTACTGTGTATTTTTTCACCCTTCCTTCATTCCCTCGGCAAAAGTTGGTCCCGTCGATTCATCGTCGATCCCCTCGAAGGGGCGCACGAATTACCCGAAACCTCGTCGCTTTTACTGAAGCCACCGAATATATTTTTTTCTCTAGCACGCCGAAGTTTCTCTCGAGCGCACACTAGTCTTTCCGGCGATCCATCGAGCGCAACACTTGCGACGGGTAAATCCAGTGACAAAACAACGTCGCAGTCGTCCTCGCCGTGACGATCGTCATCTCGGTGCGCGAAAAAACACTGTGCCCGAACCTTTCCCCTCGACCGTTTGCGACTCGACGCGCTCCTGCCCGTGCCGCTCCTCGACGATCCTTCGTGTGTCGTTTCTCGGTCGAAATTTTTCCGGACCTCTTTTTTTTTTATCCGAGGAACCGTCTCGTGCACTCGTTCGAGCGAGCAGGTGGTGGCATTAACCTCTGCGTAATACGATGTGCGTCCTGCCTCGAGCGTCCCGTTGCCTCACGCTTCTGACTCATGTCCTGAGTCGCGACTCCCCTGTGCGCCCAGCGCTATTTTTCTTCTCATCCCTCTTTTTTCTCCCGTCTTTCACGGGGCTTTCCACGCGAAGGCCTCGCGGCTCAGCGCCTAGAACCGAGCCTCATTGTCCGCGTGCACGTTCCTCCCGAGCGTTTCGAGGATTATATCGCGTTTCGATCCGCGTTTGCGTTACTGCCCGTGGTCAAACGACTCCGGTACAGAGAGCGAGGCGCGTTCGTTGCTCCTCTACTCGCTCGCTCGCTACTTTTGTTTCTCCTGTGCAATTCGTAGCTGCGAGCATCGCGCACGGAATGGCGAGGCGAACGCGCGCTACGGTCGTCCGAACTTTTACTCTTGGAAACTTGGGGCGAAAAGTTCGGTCCGGTCGCTCTCTCGCTCTCTCGGGCAACACGCCGACGACGAATGCAATCAACTATCGATATCCGATGCGAACGCTATTTTATCGCTGAAGGGCGCGCGTGCACGCTCTGCCCGTCCGCGCGCGGCGCTCTGCTCGAATAAACGTTTGCGTAGGGGAAATAGAGAGAAAAGAAACGTGTTTCGACGCTTGATCCGAGTCTAGAGCTTCGAGCTGGATCAAATAGCGCCGTTCATGAAAATAGCTTTGAGTGTTGCACTGCAGCCCGTGCTAGACGGCTCGAGGAAGCTCGGCGACGAGTCGACGGTCATCGATCTCGTAGCTCGGACAGATTCGTCTCGAGAATGTTTTTTCGAATCTTCTGTTTTGCTCCGATACTTAGGTTCCTAACGAGTAAAATCATTCACGATTCGTTAACTATTTTTTTGAGGATTATCTGTCGACAGGAACTTGTTTTAGAGGTGACTCGAGGCGCTTGAGACCTTTGGGATGTAATTTTGTGAAGGGCCAAGTTATACCTTGATATTGCACGAAACTGAAGATACGAAAGAAAAAAGCAACCATGAGAGTTTTTTTGTAATAAAAAGAAACTTAACTATGAACTATAACTACTAACTTAACTGTGAAACTATGAACAACTATTGCGTCTCTTATCAAATTTATATGTCACATGATACGTTCACATGAAATGTATGTATGGAGATTTACAGCTGGACACACGAAACTATAATAGGAATTTGCAAGAATTTATAAGAGAAAAGAAAATAGTAACTCAGTTATCGTGATGCAGATTTTATAAGTGTTACACTTCCTTTCTGTAAAGTTTAATAATAATAATAATAATAATAATAATAATAAAAGTATGTCTGCTTTATTTTCGTTTATCTGAAATAGATTGTACTGAGCATTCATCATTTTTCTTTTCAAATGTGTATTTTCTTTGTATAAGGGCGTGACCCGTGAATAAATAAATATCGTTAGGTTTTTTGTTAAGTTTTTCATTACGCCTTCCTAAGTTCTTTCTCTTATATTTACATACATTTGTTATTTTTATTTATTTTATTTGGCGCAGAATGTTAATTAGTCGGTATTGTTTATATTATATAGTATTGTATATTCAAATTTGATATGCCTCGTGTTTTCGGTCCACATCTTTCAGTTTTGTGTAAAAGAGTTAGTTCGTCAACAAAATAAAAATAAATAAATAACAATCCCACCTAAGGATTTCATTACCAACAGTGACGAACGAATCGCTGAGCGGTGGTGAAGGGAGCGACTGTCGCTACTAACCGTACCCGAAGCGAACGACGCAGCGTCATTGGTTTCGATGCGCTTTGTGTATTTTGATTTTTTTTTTTACGCGTGTCGAGAATCCGAGACGATTAGGTAGTTATCGCGGGGGAACCTCAGCTGATCGACGATTTCGGGGGGGAGGGGGGAATGTTTACTGCGTCTTTAGTATAGTGGTCGCTCGTACATCGGCTAAATCGTCGACTCGAGATGAGCTTGACGCCTAAGACGTTCAAGGAAAAGCGATCTTTTGGTGAGTCTCGTTTTCCGCGGATGGAAGCTTTTCCGACAAAGCTTCCACCCGAGAAGGAAACGGATACAAGCTTTTCCGATAAAAATAAGTTTCGTTGCGTCGTTTAACTGTCACCTCTGTTTTCGCCAGCCCAACGTGTAGCCGATGTGGAACTTATACGCGAAAGACATCCGAACAAAATTCCTATTATCGTAGAGCGCTACTACGGCGAGAAGCAGTTGCCCCTGCTGGACAAATCCAAATTTCTCGTGCCCGATCATCTCACCGTAGCGGAGCTCATAAAAATCATCAGGTATCTTTTTTTACGTTGCGGAAAAAAATTTATCGTTGTTGTTTATTGTTTACATAATTGCACAGATTTTAACTAATAACATAATATAATATGATATAATATAATATAGTATACAGTCCCTACGTGTAGAAACTCCAGGTTTGTTTAGCCTACAGAAGCAAGATTTGCTCGTTTGTGGGTATAACAGAGTTTGATGTTATTTTTATTTTATTTTTTAACGAAAAAGGTTTTTAGTCTGTATTGTCTGCTTACTCCTTATCTTACATGTTCTTTCCACAAGTTAATTAATTGTATTAAATTTTTGGCCGTTTTCATACGTGTTTTGCACAGACGCAGATTGCAGCTTCACCCTACGCAGGCATTCTTTGTACTGGTCAATCAGCGAAGCATGGCCAGCGGGAGCTTGACGATGTCCCAGCTCTATCAGCAGGAGAAAGACGCCGATGGCTTTCTGTACATGGTTTTTGCCAGTCAAGAAGTCTTTGGTCTTCGTTCTCCGATATAGGTCAGAATTCCTTAATATGGCACAAAGTAAAAAAAAAAATCTTTACTATGTACTTCGATAACGACAAATTGTCGTGATTTTCTTGTCTCTTTAGATAACACTCTCATGAGAATTTAATTGATGACGACGTACGGACAGATTGTTTGTACGATGGATCACGCTAGTGCGATATGTTGGTTAAGTCCAAATATCAGTTTCGGAGACACGGCGCAACCTTTGGCGCTACAGCCTGGGCAATCAATTTGACGAGTATCAAAACATTGTCGTCATTGAATCGTCATTTCGTGTCGACGAGAATTTGACGAGTGCTGCAGTTTATTATGAGTCATTTGTAGATCAAGGGAGGACGCAACGGAGATTTGATGGAACACTTGTAGATTGACAATCCGTCATAATTTTCTTGTCTCTTTAGGTAAGGCTTTCATGAGAATTTAATTGATGATGACGTACATGTGGATAGTTTGTATGATGGATTACGCCGAACCAATATGCTCGTTTGGTGTAAATACCTATGTAAATTCTGTGACATTGAATCGTCACTAGATGACGACAAGAATTTGATGAGTGCGACAGTTTATTATGGCTACCTTGTACGTCAAGAGAGGATACGACAGGGATTTTATGGAACAATTATAGAATTGACGATCCATCATAAATGGTAGGGAATAGTAAAAATACTTTATGAAAAAGTGTAATTATTTGTTCTGGTTTTTAAGAAAATGACGATACAGAGGCACCAAAAATGTAATAGTTCTTATCTTTTATTCTATCAGCGTCTTTCTGATTCAAAAGTCGTTCCCGTTTAATTTTCTCTGATCCGACAGGAAATTTCTGGAACATTTAAAGAATCAACGAACCGTCATAAATTACAGAAAATGCTATGAATACTGTACTAAAATTAATAATTATAGGCCTGGTTTAAAAAAAAATTACAGACGCTAAAAATATAATGCTCTTATTTTCTATTCCTTCGGGTCTGTCCGGTTCAAAAGTCGTTTCCGTTTGATTTTCTCTGTTAGTGTTCACTAATACGACAGAGATTTGATGGAGCAATTATGGAATTGGCGATCCGTCATAAATGAGACAAAATAGTAAAAATACTTTACGAAAAATTGTAATTATACGCTCTGGTTTTTAAGAAACCAGCGATACGAATATGATAACTCATATATCTATATTCCATCGGGGTCCGGTTCAAAAATCGTTTCCGTTTCATTTTCTCCGTTTACATCGGATTCCGCGGTAAAGCGTAGAAAATTCCCCATCGATTTTATTTCCAAACGGTACCCCGATCAACTGAAATCCGGTATGCGAGCGTTCGAAGAGAGAGGCGGTTGCGATAAGTCTTACGATTAAACATATCCGATATATATTTATAATAAATGTAAATCGTTACGCGATTGGAATCACACCGAAATATATCGAGCGAAGCATGATGTACATATTAAAACATTAACAGATTGTAATTTATCGCTCAGTACTATAGATAAACGATAATACAAAAGAAAATTGAAAAAAATGTGTCTCGTATTTTACCGAAACAATCCCCGAATAAAATAAAAAACGTTCGTAAAATTATAGTTACTAATTATATTATCTTGTGTCAATAATATATAGACTATATAATATATTTTCTAAAAGAATCGTTCCCCTTGAATAAATAAACAAAATATTCGCTTGAACGTGAGTTTTCTTTGGGGCGATTTCAAGGCGATTTTGGGGGATCCGTGGATGGTGGCAGCACCGTCTTTTATGGTACATATGCCACATACTTGCGCTCGCTGCTACCAGTGCAAGATTGCTGCTTTGCCTGTTCTCGGTGTTGTGTCGGTAGCCGGGCTGTGCCGCGGAGTGGTGAGAGAGCGGTCGGGCTCGCGAGGCTTGTGCTCCAAATACGATCGGAGAAGGGGGATAATGCTGAGGTAAAACGTATAAAGGTTACAAAAGGTTATGAACTTCAACCCGCGCATTGGCGACCGTGCCCGAGTAGAGTTTATCAATCGTTCCGGGTGACGCATGTCGCGGTTCCTCAATTTCGTCGAGCATCCGTTTTATCGGGGCCGTTCGGAGAATAAAAAAAATTGGTATTTTAACCTCGAGTGCTGCGGGTTTTTTTTTTTTTTTTTTTTTTTTTTTGGTGTCGA
>JAPYZD010004199.1:0-12953 GCA_030522725.1 Ichneumoninae sp. B BG-2022a
AAAAAAAAAAAAAAAAAAAAACCGATCACCTCATTCTAGGGACCGATCAGAGACGCGGTTCGGAGCAGTCGGAGAACGGTACGAGCAAGTACACCGAAGTAAAGAAGGTTTACCTGCGTGAGATAGCGGTCGGCACGGAGCCCGAATGCCCCTTGAACGGAGACTGCGGTCTCTCCGTAGAGAAATCAAAGCGCATGATGTCGTTCGAGGCTTCGTCTAACAGCAACGAGCACCGCTCGTCTAACGGCGCGGCTAACACTAACCGTCGAGTTAAGTCATTAACAACTAACGTCAATGGCAACAACAACCGAGACGGCGGCCACCCGAACGGCCGCCTCAAGCAGGAAGCGCTCGTCAGGGAGAACAACGGTTACCGTCGCGGAGCCGATCGTCATGCCCATGGCCATCCGCACCCCCATTCTCACCACCATCATCATCACCGCCATCACCAGTGCCAGCAGTACCAGCAGTACCAGTGCTGCGAGCAACCGCAACAACCGGTCGAGGAAATCAACGAGGAAAACGAGTACACGCCCGTACCGGTCAAGCAGCTCATCCAGGAATTCGAGAAGACCTGCAGACCCGTTCTCCAGTACAAGCAGATCAGCCCCAAGGTCATCCCGATAGTCCAGCAATGCCCACCGCTCGACAACGATATTTCCCGATTTTTCGAGTCGTCGCGCATGACGAGCAAGTACGAGGAGCAAGTCGGCCGAGGTCCCGGGACCGGAAACGACGGCGGCTCCAAGAGGTCCTCGAGCGACGCGGCCAAAGTCAGCAATGGCGGCAACGCGCCGACATTTGCTTGCAACAACGGAAACGGCTATCGGATCGGCAACGACTACGCCGATCGCCCGATGCGCGCCGTGATCCAGCAGACCGATCGATACGAGATCTACGACTCCACCGAGGACGAGATCGACGACTCCTTCGGCGACTCCGAGTCGGAGACCAATTATCGCCGCGACGACGCTCAGAGGATGTACGAGGACGACTGCCAGAGCCCCGGCTACACGAACGGAAACGACACCAGGGCCACGTCCAATGGTACCATGGACGAGTACGAGATGTACGTTCGGCAATTCGATGAGTCGACCGAACTCTTCGAGGCACCGCCCGGGTTTCGAAACGGAGACTCCGGAAGTTACGCCAATGGCGACCAACCGCCCGCCGATGGGAAATCTATGGTACTCGCCATGGTCGCTTCTCAGGAGGATATCCTTGAGACTATAAAACACCTGCGCAATACTCCTGTTCTGGAAAATCTCATCGGCGCTCCCTCGCCCGATTTCTTTGCGGATGTAGGCAAGTTAATACGCATGCGCTTTTTTTTTTTTTTTTTTTTTTTTTTTTTTTTTTTTTTTTTTTTTTTTTTTTTTTTTTTTTTTTTTTTTTTTTTTTTTGTTGCAATTGTTGAAACATTTTGCGCTGGTTGTGCGACTTTGGATGAAATCGGTTATGCTTTTGCGGGATTGAAATCTGTGTGTGTATTCGTAACTGTTAACTCCTTCAGTCTATGCTAGTTTTATCGGCAATTTATCTCTTCTTTTCGCGTTGTCTTCTTATCGGGTGAAATTTAACTGTCGTATCTGTTTCCAAACAATCGAAAATGTTTTCGTCATGATCCATTATGAAACTTTTTGATAGCTCGAGGAATTTGCAAGCCTCCCGATTACCCCTACTGGTTTGTGATATCGATATTGTATCGAGACGATCCTCTTTCCGTGTTGTCTTATCGCGTTCGCGAATTTTAAGTGTCATATCAGTTTCCAAACAATCGAAAATGTTTTCGTCACGATCCATTATGAAACTTTTTGATAGCTCGAGGAATTTTCAAGCCTCCCGATTACCCCTTCTGGTTTGTGATATCGATATTGAGTCGAGTCGATCCTCTTTTCGTGTTGTCTTATCGCGTTCGTGAATTTTAAGTGTCATATCAGTTTCCAAACAATCGAAAATGTTTTCGTCATGATCCATTATGAAACTTTTTGATACCTCGAGGAATTTTCACACCACCCGATTACCCCTTCTGGTTTGTAATAGTGACAATGATTCGAATTGATTCTTTCCGTGTTGTCTTTAGCGTGTTCGTGAAATTTACGTTTCATACCTGTTTCCAAATAATCGAACATTTTTTCTTTATGATCTATTATGAAATTTTTGATAGCTCGAGCAATTCTCAAACCACCCAATTATCCCCTCCTGGTTTGTGACATCGTCACTGAAATCGAATTGATTCTTTCCGTGTTGTCTTATCGTGTTCGTAAAATTTAAGTTTCATATCTGTTTCCAAATAATCAAAAATGTTTTCTTTATGACCTATTATGACATTTTCTGATAGCTGGAGGAATTCTCAAGCCACCCGATTACGCCTTTTGGTTTGTGACATTGAAATCGAATCGATTCGTCATGATCTTCAGGATCTCTGTAAAACGATCAGGGAAAAATACATGCAATTTGTATTGCAGGTAACAAGCTGACCGAGAGTACCTATCAAGGACCAAAAATCGCGAGCTTCCAGACATTGACGAATTACAATACCGCGCCCCGTGGCTGGGATCAATCACAGAACGTCTACCGACCGGTAACGTTTGGAAAGCAGCAGGAGCCGATCCCGTATTCGGATTTCTAGGAATACGACTGTGAAACGGTGCGTGAGCTCTGTAAGGACACATTAAAGATAAATTACCGCAGTTGGTACCTTAAAGAGCAACTGTCAATGAGTTGTTGTCAAAAGCACAATTTTTTTACTGTGTACACTGAGAAAAAGTCGGAAATGGTATTTCCGACTATAACGAATAGTTCCCAGCGGGGACTATATAGATAGTTTGTGATAGTATAAACTCAATTGATTAAACTATAATTATAGTTACAACTACAATTTTTGGTCGTCGTCGTAACTGTAAAATGTAGACGTTCCCCCTGGAAACTATTCACTGTAAAAAAATCTTGTTTGAAAATTAATGAACAGTATTGGAAGTTTTTTTACATAAACCGTTTCTAAAATTTCAAACGCATGTGCGTTGCAATTTTACAATAAAATTTGTATGTTTCATGAACATTTTTGTAAATTTTGCAGCAAAAGATTTGAAATTTTTATATCTGGTATTTTTACTTCACAAGCTAAGTACATTAATGTTTGATTAATATGAGTAATGTCAGCAAATTTCAAGTTCCAGTACAAGTTTACAATTTATTTTTACAGAGTTTACTATGTAAGTTTTTCTCAGTGTACGTTGGTAGCTATTTTATTGTGTACAGTTTTTGTTACTATTGAGCCGGCGTTTGACAGTTTTCCCTTCGCCTTAATAATCATCAAAGCAACGGCAATAAATGATTCTTTGTTTCTTTTGCAGAAGTCCTCGCCTTCTGGAACCATGTGGAATTGATTGGACCGGAGAAACCAAAGTATACGAAAACCCGGATTGCTTTGCCCAGCACATATTATATTGTACTTCGGATTGAATCGAATCCGATCGTCAAACCATTTGTCGTGAACCTCAAAGCGGGCTCCGATACCAAGTGTTAATTTTCTGAATCCCGATGCATCACACGCGCCGTCTCCAAAAGAGCTCGATGGAGAAACAAATTATGCATATGCCGATGAACAACAAAGTTGTGCATTGCGGCTTTGAAAATTCGTCCCGCTTCGTACACTATATCATACATATTATTTATCACGTCTGTTTAAGTTGTTTTATCGTTATAATGCTTTTCGCTGTGTTATGCATTTTTTCTCTTTATTATATAAAAATAAATAAAAATAAATGTCGTTTTCTTAACGTGTCTCTTGTGGTTTTCGTATCTCCAGTCGTCCCTCCGATAACTTGCGATTCACCAGTTTGAGGACATCAGTGATATCGAACAGACGTATTTCCGGTAAATATCTGGAAAACTAAACTTCTGTATTCGAAACTTCGTAGTTTACAGTGAGGGTGCAAAGTGCCTGACCCACAACAACCTGCGAGTTCATACACATATATATAATAAATCAATCACAACGAAGCAAAGATATGTTATCGTTATAGTGCCTTTGGCTATGTTATGTTATTTTCACATAACATTTCGTTCAAAAAATTATAAATCGTACAATAACAGGTACTAACTGTTACTGCAGGGAAAACCGGGGAAAAACGGGGACGCTAGGCAATAAAACCCAATACAATGATACCGAAAGCATAGATCGATTGTTTTTCACACCAAAATTGTATTGGCACTGGCTTTGAAAAGATATTTTAAAAAAACCATTGGGGCAAAACTGGGTACATTTTTGCCCGCCTTCCCCTGTACGATTTGTTATTTCTTGAGATCTTAAATGAGTTACTTTTGAAAACCTATATTAGACATCAAAACGTGTATTTAATCGTGTAAAGGGGCTGATCCCAATAAATAAATAAGTAAATACGTAAATAAATAAGTAAATTCCATTCTCTGCATTTCCCTCTGTTTCGGGCATTTCTGGGAATATTTTCTGTGTTTATTATATTTAAAAAAATAAATAAATGTCGTTTTCTTACCGTAACTCGTGGGTTTTCATATCTCTCGTCGCCCCTTTGATTACTCGCCGTTCGCCGGTTTGAGGACATCACCGATATCGAATTGCCAAAAATCCGATAAAGATCCGAAAAACAGAATCTCCGTTTTCAAAATTCCATAGTCCACAGCGAGGCTGCAACGAGCCCACGACAACCTGCTAGTGTGCGTAATCAATTAAGTAATCACAACGAAAGCAACGATATCGACGTTATCATCGAACTTATCGCGTCAACAGTTCCTCTCCGCCTTTGCCCGAGTGCGGGTCAGCCTGGCGACTACGTGCTACCACTACATAAACAGTCGCTTCGCCGGTCGAAACACGGTATAAATATAGGAGGATGACTTCCATTATCTCATTAGGCTGTATCGCTGAGAGTTTCCAGTCGGGCTTGCGATGTCACGTCTTAAAGGTTCGCTGTCGTTCTTGCTCCTACTTTTCACCGTCTTTTCTACCGGACGGACCGCACACATTAGGTCCCAAGATGTGAAACAGCCAACGTGCGGCTATGCGGTAAGTGCCATGGATGAATATTTTTAATTAAGTTCCTCGAATCACAGAAACTCGCGGTCGAACTTTGGTAATATTTATTATCTTCATTGCACACGCACGTTTGAGCCATGCAATAATTTCACGATTTTCAGTCATGCCCTAAAGTCGATCCGAAGAAGCTCAACATTCACCTGGTCGCTCATACGCACGACGATGTTGGCTGGCTGAAGACTGTTGATCAATACTACTTTGGTAGTCGTTCCATGACCCAAAAGGCCGGAGTTCAGTATATCTTAGATACGGTTATCGAAGCGCTTCGCAATCATCCGGACAGAAGGTATTGGAATTATGGTTTATAGTGTACCGCAGCATCCAAGTTTATTGTTCCTAACGGATTGACAACATAGTAAACTGTTTACAAAGATTTATCTACGTGGAGACTGCATTTTTATGGAAATGGTGGCAGCGTCAGGACGAGAAGACCAGAGCCGAGGTTGTATCTTTTATCAATGACGGAAGGCTGGAAATCATCGGCGGAGGATGGAGCATGAACGACGAAGCAGTAACCCATTACCACTCGCTTATCGATCAGTACACTTGGGGTTTCAGGTAACGATTATACATCCGGCATGCTAAATTTACTTACCAGCCAATCGGTTTCTGGTTTTTTCATTTAACTTGGCTTAGTCTTTTCTTCCTTGTGATTTAGACGAAAAGAAGAGTATGAAGAAACGTGTATTCCCCTCGGTTATTTCCTATATTTCAATTGTGCTATACAAGAAGCGTTATCCAAAAAATTATCTTCAAAGTGTGCTGTTGACGACGGTAGTTTACGTTAAAAATTAAAAAACGACAACATTTTTTGAAGAAAAAAATTCCGATTAGAATCTGTAACTTGTACGAAAGCTTGGCTAACCTTTGCCATCTTTGCGGAGAGAAAATAATCAGTAAATCCCAAGTTCAGGCTTAAACTAAAAGATAGCAGTTGGTTCTGCAATTTTTCAGAACGACTTTTCAGAGATAATCCGCTTTCCTGTGTAAAGAACGTCTCTGTACAGGATTTCTTCTCTGAGAAGGATTTCTTGTCCACATAACAGAGGAAGATTATTTATTTTTTAATCTCTTATCTTTGATTTAACACCTTTGGATGATACTTTTGGCGAATCAGGCATACGTATTGTACTTATTTATAAGCCTCTTGGGTTTTGCTGTTTTTTGCCTTTTTTTATGTGTGGAGAAACCAAAGGCACTAAGTACTTAAAAAAAGGCCAGCTTACATAATATCAACAAAAAAAAATCCAGACTTTACATTCTAGTTCACTCTAATAAAAAAAAAGTTGTATCATTAGCTATTATTGACTTATGTAATCCCACTGTTTAGTTCAAATTAATCGGGATTTCGATAATCCGGGGACTCTTCGGTCCCGAGCATCCTGGATAACCGGGGTTCCACTGTATTATTATATATGTTTTAAAAAAACCTCTCGCCTTTGATTTCAGACGCTTGAACGATACTTTCGGCGAATGTGCTCGCCCTCGCATAGGCTGGCAAATAGATCCGTTCGGTCACTCCAGGGAGCAGGCTTCGATGTTTGCGCAAATGGGATTCGACGGTATGTTCTTCGGACGTTTGGACTATCAGGATAAGGCGAAACGTCTTGCTGATAAGACGGCCGAGTTTATATGGAAGGGAAGCCCGAGCATAGGTAAGGAAAGCCCACGAGCGATGGTAAATTCCAACTCTATTCGCTATATCAAAAATAATCAATCATAATTGTCACAATAATTTAATTGCATTAATATAATAATCAACAAATAAAATTTTGCATCGATTGCAGGAGTCGGCGCGGACTTATTTTCGGGTGCACTTTACAACAACTATTCGCCACCTCCGGGCTTTTGTTTCGACGTGCTTTGCGCCGACGAGCCGATGATCGACGATCCCGATAGTCCGGACAACAACATCGACGCTAGAGTAAGCGATAACGATAACGCGGATAATCGAGCGTAAACGTCATTTGAATCCGTAATACGTTGAACGGCTGGCGCGACGTGCATTTGATCGTTATCGTTTATTGTACACGAAAGTTAATCCTCTTACAAAATAATTGAATCGTAATCGTGTGTTTCTGTGTGGCAGCTCAAATCATTTATCGAGTTTACGGATAAGCAAGCAATCCATTTCCGAACGAATAATATCATTCTGACAATGGGTGGAGATTTTACTTATCAGCAAGCGCAAATGTGGTACACGAATCTCGACAAATTGATAAGGTACTAACATAACACTCTAGATGATTTTATCCCCCTCTTCATTGCTTCTTGCAAACCTCTTCGTTGCTTCTTTCGAACGGTATTATCATGTCGTTATTATGGCCGCCTGTGAATGCATTACCGAGATTCAAAGTACGCAGGAAAAAAAATCTTTTGTTTTTAAAAATGTTGATACTTGACAAACGTAATTTATCGATTGCACAGGTGGAGCTGTTTTTGTCATATTGCCAGATACAGTCACGGTCTTACCAGACCAAAAACGTTATTGTTACGATGGGTGACGATTTTAATTATCAAGATGCAGCAATGTGGTTTATTAACTTGGATAAGCTTATTAGGTAAGAATATGCAAGTTACAGAAATATTGTTGGATGCAATTTGCCATTGAGTGCGCAATAATCGTGCGCGGAAGAGAAGAAAGGGCAGGCTCGTAAATAACATGATAATAGTGGCTAAATCATATTTCCCTTGTGTCGCTTAGTTGTGAGGTCGCGGATTGATGTAAATTATGAGACACCGTTTTAATTGCAGATACACGAATGAGAAGCACGGCTCCGAAGTCAATGTGTTCTATTCAACGCCATCGTGCTATCTTAAATCGTTACACGATCTGAACATGACGTGGCCAACGAAAACCGACGATTTCTTTCCGTACGCGAGTGACCCGCACGCGTACTGGACCGGCTACTTCTCGTCGAGACCTACGCTCAAGTTCTTCGAGAGAATGGGAAACAACCTTTTGCAAGTAAGAAGTAACGATCTTTATCTCGTCATGGTTTCCGTGCGTGTCTCGCTTTTGCTTCTCTAATCCATGAAAAACCTCGTTTACGTGAAATAGCATCGTCGACAAGTAAAACTGGATGCAGTTTCGAGACCGCCGAAAATCTGAGGAAAAAAATGAAGTCGTTCATCGCGTCTATTAGCGAAACTGCATTGGTTGCAGTTTTCTTTTCCAACTGGACGATCTTAAGCCGTAGGGTGCATTAGGAGTCATTTTGAACCCAAGGTTATGCCGTCTTTTTTTGTTGCCTAAAGTCAACTTTAAACACGTTTTTAGATGGGTAAAAATTAGTATATTACGATACTAGTGCATAATAGTGTATGCCACAAGGGAGGAAAGTGCGTCTTTTCACCGAGAGTGAACTTTGAAGAAATTCACACTAAGGTGAAGGTGAAAATGTACTTTCTCGCGAGTGGCATACGTTGTTTTTTTCCGACTATGCTAAAAAGCGGTCATATTTCGTACAAAAGTATGTAGTATCGTACAAAATTTGTCTTCACAAGGTGTGAAAATAACTGTTTTACGTGGGAAAACCGGCGTTTTCCCACTGAGTGAAATATAGGTTTTTATGGGAAATTTGACTACGCGAGCTTAGGACAAGTTTGATCAATTCACTGCAAAAAACGTCTTGACCTTTTTTTCGACATTTTCTTCTGATTCTTTACGGAGATGTGCACTTAAGGATACATTACCCGTTTCAAACGTTGATTTGTCGCCGGACGTCCTCGAAAAATAGGATAAACCCGATTGCTCTTCGATTGTTCCAGGTCGTCAAACAATTGTCGGTACTAACAGATCTGGAATCGGAAAACGTGAATCTCGAACATTTCCGCGAGGCGATGGGAGTTATGCAGCATCACGACGCAGTAACGGGAACTGAGAAGCAACACGTGGCCAACGATTACGCGCGTATTTTGCACACCAGCATGAGTCACGGATCCGACATCGCATCCGAAGCGCTGGGGTACAATCCACATTCCCTAAATCTTAAAACATAAATTAATCAATAAGTGAACATCATTCGGTATCGCCGATCGATCCAAAATTTGTTGCAGCAAATGGATGGTCAAGGACAAAAAAACCGATCCCAAGGATTTCCCCAAATTGCATTCCTGCATGCTGCTTAACATAAGTGCCTGCACTCATTCCGAGGAAAACAAAAATTTTGTCGTGACCCTGTACAACCCCATGAGTCGACCGGTCTCTCCATACGTACGAATTCCCGTAAACGGAAAGGCTTACGTTGTCAAGGATTTCACCGGTGGGTTATTATAATCCACTCGTCACATTAAAAAATCATTGGAAATAAATTTTTTACTATTTCACAATTTTTTTTTTTTTTTTTACAGGAACCGAAATCGTAACGCAGCTTGTGCCGATTCCCGATTCGGTCCTCAACATGGCTGGAAGGCAAAGCAAGGCTACATACGAATTAGTCTTCCGGGCACGTTCCACACGAGCCTTGGGTTATCAGTCTTTCTACGTGAGTGAGAAGCTCGACGTCGCTGGCGAGGACAGAGCGGACCACGTGACTCCGGTTTCGTCGATTGGCGGAGAGGTATGTCGAAAAGATGAACGAGCGTGGTTGGCTCGTTTTTTGCATGAGCGTCCAAAATAACTCACTAAAACTTTGTCTTTGCAGTTGTACAATATAACGGTCGATGCATACGGAAACGTTACGATCAGATGGACAAAAATGAGAAACTTGAACCTCGAACAATCCTTCCGCTACTACACGAGCGCCGAGGGTAACAACGAGGTGTTCGAGAATAGATCTTCGGGTGCTTATATCTTCAGGCCCAAGACTTCGGTTCCGAACAGGATGACCTACTCCGGAGCGTACAAATTTTACAAGGGTAGGTTTCGCGACTGATCCAAACCGGCAAACAATCTTGGAGGAATCAATTAGATATAGGCAAACAATACCGGCAAACAATATTAGCAGGAATCTGTAGATATAGCCGATGTTACGTTTTCAAGGTCCCTTGGTGGAAGAACTTCACCAGACTATCAACGAATGGGTCAGCCAGGTTGTAAGAATTTACAACGGCGAGGACAGGATCGAGTTCGATTGGGTCGTTGGACCAATTCCCACTGACAAGTGAGTGCGTCGGAGATTTTCTAGCCGTAGCATTCGAAACTTTTAAGGTGTACAGGAGACACATTTTTGGTATATAAACGACTAATTTAGGTACATAAACGTCGCATTGAGAATCCGACAATTTAGATTTCTAGAGAAATACTTCGCTTTAGCCAAGTATTTACGTAATGATGTAAAATGACATTTTCAAACAGGAAGTCCAATTTGAAAATCTCATTTTTCGACCAGAAGTGACGTATTTTCGGTATGACGTCACTTCCGGTTGAAAAATTAGATGTTCAAACCGGTGTGATGTATTTTCGGTGTAACGCCACTTCAGGGTGGGTTCTTGAAAATTGGGACACGAAAATAAACATACAATTTTCCAACATATTTATATATATGTATATATCTATATCAGATATCACACCGAGAAATATTTTACCACTGTTTCAGGGACAAAATTGGGAAAGAAATATTTACAAGTTACTCGACTGATTTGGCATCGGATTCTGTATTCTACACGGACAGCAACGCCCGTGAGATGCTGAAGCGCAAGCTGTTCTACCGTCCAACTTGGGATGTGAAATTGGAAGAACCGATTGCCGGAAACTATTATCCAGTTACGTCTAAGATACAACTGAAGGAGGAGAGGCGAGCATTGAGGCTTACCGTGCTGACAGACAGAGCTCAAGGAGGCACGAGCATGGCAGATGGCGAAATAGAACTGATGGTAAAATTGGCCCTTCAATCTCCGGCATAGGCCTTTGATTAATTTTTTTGAAATTTTCAATTAATCTTGAAGTCAAATTTACAAAACGACTCTGAGTGAAATTACTGAATCGAATTTCACACTTCAACATTATGCGTTGCAGGTTCACAGGAGGATGCTGAAGGACGACGCCTTTGGTGTGGGCGAAGCCCTGAACGAAACGGCTTACGGCGAGGGGCTGATAGCGAGAGGTCAACACTACGTCTTCAATACCGATTCGGTAGACCCCGACGGAGTGCTCAAGGAGAAGATAGCCGAACTCGAATTAGCTCTTCGCTCGTGGATCCTCATCACGCCCGCTAATGACATTGGCTTCGAGGAATGGCGCAGAAAGTACAACATGCAGGCAAGCACGCATTACTAATTTATTCATGGAAATATTCACATTCTTACGGTTACATTTATTGCCGTTATTTATTGACAATAATTATATTTATACATGCGCAGGGTGAGGGTCTCAGGAAGTCATTGCCACCTAACGTACACATCCTCACTCTCGAACCATGGAAAGACGACAGTGTCTTGTTAAGACTGGAACATCTGTTCGAGGTCGGCGAGGCCGGAAATCTTTCGCAGCCCGCGGAAGTCAACATCCAGGTAGGTGTAAACCATTACTTTTGACTGTACTCGTAACTACACTGATAAAAAAATACGGTTGAATCAACTAACATTCGGGCAGGGACGTTCAACTAAATATTTTGTTGGTACAGCTAAAAAATTGATTAGTTCAACAATTTGTTGGGTGATATCACAAAAATATTTTTGAGTCATTAAAATATTTTGTTTGACCAACTAAATATTTATTTGAACGTCCCTGCCCGAATCTTAGTTGATTCAACTGGGTTTTTTTATCAGTGTATAGAAACTCTACATGTAACAAAAACATTATATCACTAAGAGTTAATATTCGATAGTTAGCAAAACATTTCCCTGACTCGGAAACATTTCCCTTCGAAGTCGAAGTAATCTGTAACCGTTATTTTTTTTATTTCCAATCGGACTTCAACTACGATAAGGTTTGATCGACGAAAATGTACCTCGCTGTTACAGGATTTATTCAGCCCGTTCACGATAACGTCAGTCCGTGAAACGACACTCGGAGGCAACCAGTGGATAAAGGATGAGAAGAGACTGAAATGGCACCCGGAGTCCAACGAAGTTCATCAACGTTCGTCCGACAGTTTTAGAACACCTTTGATAGTAAACAATTCCACCGTTAACGTATTGTTGCACGCGAGAGAAATTCGCACGTTTATAGTAAACGTGTCTCGGGTATGAAAAAGGCGAGGTGATTAAATTTTTGCTGGTAAGTAATAGGAAAAATGTTAACGAAGATTTTGTTCGAAAGATGAAACAATGAAATGAAGAGACATCACTTTGTACGGGTGTTTTAAATATATTAAAAAAAAACTATTGTACGCTAATTTTCAAGAGCAACAATATGTACAAATAGTCACAATACAAATATTCAAATGTACACATTTGAATTTTACGAACGAATTTTATATTATTTACTTTCTCGCGGTTTTACCTCTCGAGTCACATCGAACAACTCCGTTTCGGCGTTGGTGGTTCAGCCTTACATTAGTAGAAGTAGACTAGCTGCGTCGCGATTTACTCTGGTTGACGCGCTACAGCTACTATACAATCTTTCGCAGTGAACCCTTGCTTCCGGTCTGAGTCACTCAGACGACTGCGCCAGACACAGAAGTGAATCATTTTTCATCCACGATAATCCCAATCGCGGTTTTACGTCTCGAGCCATATCGAAGAACTCTGGGCCTGCGTTGGGGGTTCAACCTTAACTCGGGTTAAAGTAAGGGTGGTTCACCCGTAACGTGGGTTAAAGGGTGGTTCACCCTTAACCTGGGTTAAAGTAAAAGTGGTTCACCCTTAACGCCGGCGAAAGTAAGGGTGGTTCACCCTTAACGCGGGTAAAGTAAGAGTGGTTCACCCTTAACGCGGGTAAAGTAAGAGTGGTTCACCCTTAACGCCGGTGAAAGTAAGGGTGGTTCACCCT
>JAPYZD010004200.1:0-11660 GCA_030522725.1 Ichneumoninae sp. B BG-2022a
AAAGCAAGGGAATTCTGATAGTGATCAGGATTCAGTACACTCCGAGTCGATTGATGAGGAAGCGTTGCAGATTTTGGGTGAAGACCCATCGTTGTGCGCCCCGAAGGACGCTATCATTCATCCGGCGTTGGCCTCCAGATGGAAAGCTTGGATTGTCTCCGGCTTAGAAGAGGGACGAGCTGAGTTGCTAAAAAATTATCCTCGTGGAGGAAAGTGTCCATTGGAACCGCCAATTCTAAATCCAGAGTTTGTCTCGTCTCTAAACGAGACAGCAGTTAAACGAGACAAACACTTTGTCGATTCGCAATACCTTATAGGTTCAGCGATGTCGGCATTAGGATCAGCGATCACGCTAGTCCTGAATGAGAAGAAAGAGGATGTCGATAGGAACGAACTCCTCAGACGCATGTACGATTCAGGAAAACTTCTAGCAGATTTGCACCACACGGAGTCAGTCGCTAGAAAAGCTTATATTTTACCAGGACTGGACAAGAAAGCGAATACTCTCCTAGGACGAACAGGGACAGATAAATATCTGTTTGAGGAGGAATTATCGGAAAAGTTGAAAACTGCAAAAGCAGTGGAGAAAGCAGGCCTCGATTTAAAATTACAATCGGAAAAACCTATTCCGGGGAAAGCACCGGGCAAGAAGAATAATCCGGTAAACTGGAGGAGCCCCCTGCGAGATTCCGGAGGACCAATCAGGCGGGCAACAACCAGCGAGGTCCCAACACGTACAAGTCGAGGAGAGGTCGTTCGCAACAGGAGAACCAACCGCCGGAACAAGCACAAGGTCTCGACGAGAAATCGTCGAAGGGAAAGAAGTAGAGGTATCAAGTTCTGCTGGTAGACAATTTGTTGCCAAATGGAAGAAAATGGCGGATAATTTCGTTATTCGCTGTATTAGCGGATATAGAATCGTAACCGCATATCCGGTGATTCAAGGAACGTTACCTCGCAGTCCCATGTTTCAAAATCAGGCCGAAGAGCGTGATTTCGTACGAACGATAGATAAATTGTTAGAGCTCGGTGCGGTTCAAACTTGTTGTCCGGAAGAAGGCCAGTTTATTTCGAGCTATTTGAACGGGTTTTTGAAAACCGACAATTTCAAAATGGAACGGCGACAAAAATTGTCGCGAGGAACGACTTTATGGCAAAAGTTGATTTAAAGAACGCGTATTATTCAATACCGGTAGATCAGGATAGTCGAAAACTTCTTCGATTCGGTTTTAAAGATCAGTTATACGAGTTCACTCGCATTGCCGAACAGTCTATCAACAGCTCCATATATTTTTACAAAAATCTTAAGACCTGTAGTTAGTTCACTGAGGGCGAAAGGGTTCGCATCGGTCATATATTTGGATGATTTGTTGTGTATCGGCGCAAACTACGATAGCTGTTCACGTAATGTAACGGCTTCAATTGAATGTTTTTAGGGTTTAACATCAACTCCGTCGATATGTCGTTAGTACTCGCTATTGAAAAAAAGAGAAAATGCGAGAGCATTAGTCCAAGTTTTTTTGCGGAAAAGAACATGTAAGATTCGCGAGTTTGCTCGATTTGTCGAAACACTGGTAGCATCTAGTCCGGCATTAGAATATAGCTGTATATATGTCAAAGTTTTTTCAGAGAACAATTTTTTCTGGTTCTCTCGGAAAGTGGTAATGATTATGAGCCAATCATGGGCATACCACACTCCCTTCGCGAAGATTTCGACTGGTGGGAAGAGAAACTGCAATCGTCAAAGAAACCAACTGCTAGTTCTCAGTATATTCGGGAAATTTTTTCCGACGCGTTTTTGACGGGTTGGGATGCCCACTGCAATAGGGAAGGGACTTACGGTTTCTGGAAGGATATCGAAAAAAAAAGTTTGCACTTCAATTATCGAGAGCTTACAGCCGCATTCATAGCTTTTAGATGCTTCGCCTCTGACTTGCGTGGGGTTCAAGTTTTACTACGCGTAGATAACACGACCGCAATTTCTTATATCAATCGTATGGGAGGCGTTCAGTACTCAGGATTAGTCAACCTGGCGAAGGAATTGTGGAAATGCTGTGAGGAGCGAGAGATTCGCTTTTTTGCATTTCACATTACGTCCGCAAATAATGAAAACGCGGATCGTGAATCTAGGAATCAGAATATCGACACAAAATGGGAACTGGCAAACGTTGCGATTAAGAGAATTGTTCGGGCTTTTGGTGTTCCGGCCATAGACCTATTTGCAACTAGAGCCAACGCTAAATGCGAGGATTTTTTGTGCTTGGCATAGAAATCCCGCGGCATTAGCCATCGATGCATTCACTATCAGTTGGAGAAATACGTATCCCTTCGCGATAATTCCAAAGATTTTACAAAAAATAATCGCGGAACAAGTGACCGAACAAACGGCCGAATCGGCCGTGGTATCCAATATTGAATTCGTGCTTAATTGAGAGTCCTTATATTTCGCCCCTTCGGACGAACTTTTGTTGTCTCCATGCAGAACACTTCGGCATCCGTTGGCAAGAGACTTACGTTTAATTGCCGAGAAGTTATCCGGGATGCCTTCATCAAGAAGGGTTTACTAGGATCGACGATAGAAGTGTTCGTCACATCTTTAGCGGATTCATCTATAAAACAATATGCGACTGCATTGAAAGATTGGTGGGAGTTCTGTACAAGCGCGGCGATTGATCCTTATAACGCGAGTAAGAACGATCTTTTGAAATTTTTGACTGAAAAATTTTAAGCAGGAGCTTCTTACGGAATCCTTAATTCGACGAGGTCGGCAGTATCGCTAATTTCAGTGAACGATATCACTAAAGATAGTGATTTTACGAGGTTGTTTAAGGGCATTTTTCGATTGCGTCCCACTAAACCAAAGTATGGAAAAACATGGGATCCGGGAGTTGTGCTACGCACACTGGCGAGTCATATACGCTTGAGGATTCTAGCCTCCAAAAGATTTCTGAGAAACTTGTCACTCTAATGGCACTGGAAACAGCGTATAGAATCCAGACCTTATCGCTTACAAGGATTTTGAAATTGCAATTCCGGATCTAATTAAAACTTCTCGTCCAGGCCAGTGTCAGCCTTTATTATTAATCCCCTATTTTAAGGAAAAACCCGACATTTGCGTGGCATCGTTTGTAAAGAGATATTTAGTCTTAACAGAATCTCTGCGAAAAGATTGTAATAATTTATTTATTACGTCGAGAAAGCCGTATCAACAGGCATCGACACAGACCATCGCTAGGTGGATAAAAATCGATGCTCAAACTTAGCGGCGTAGGTGAGGAGTACACTCCTCATACTACAAGGCATGCTGCGACGTCGACAGCTTTAGCCAAAGGAATATATCTAAGTATAATTAAATCGACAGCAGGATGGTCGATAGAGTCCCAGGTGTTTGTAAAATTTTACAATCGACCGATCGAGTCTGATAGGAGCAATTTTGCGGTTGCTATTTTTGACTGAGCTTATCATTAAGCGTTTATTTCAGTTTCAAATATTATGTGTGTTTTTTATCTGTAACGATAACAAGTTTGTTATCAAAAGAATGTGTAGGTCTCTAAACATCTACCTATGTAATCTCGAGAACGAGACGATGATATAATTATACGATTAAACGAACTTACCTGTTGTGAAGTTTTATCATAATTATATCTGATGTCTCGTTCGAGAGATTACGTCCCACCCTTAAGAAGCAAAATATTCCATATTTTGCTTTCTATTCCCGCCCTCATACTAATTAGTCTATAAACATTATGAGGTTGGCGCAGGGAACGGTAGAACAGGGGGTCCTGGTCCGTCGTTCCGATTTTTTATCTTATTAACTCTGAATATTCGTGTGATTTAGGCTTGAAGTGGACGATACTACCTATGTAATCTCTCGAACGAGACATCAGATATAATTACGATAGAACTTCACAACAGGTAAGTTCGTTTAATCGTATAATTCTTGACCAGTTCTAGATTCTTTACCATTTTATCTCATTTTGGACGGGAGACCGTGCTCGGATCGTCTCGCATTTACGAAACTCCAAAACGATTTGATGTTTGTTGATATGTTGTCCTCTATCCTCGAAACGTACTGCACGTAATCCTCGATCGCCAGTCTTTTGCATCTTGCCCTTAGTAAACTAAATTCGCGGTACCGGTCTTGGGATCTTGTTGATTTATATTCCCTGTGTGCGATTTCCTTGTTCAAAATGCAACGTCTGAGTTCAACTGAAAGCCATTGGGGATCCATTGAATTGATCCCGCGTTTCTTTGGAATGTATAAGTCCATGCTTTCGTAGATTCTTTCATAGAATACCGATGTTGCTTCCAGGAATGATAAGTTGGTAAGTAGCTCGTCCCAACTCAAGTGAGAGAGGAACGTGATTATCTTATCGATTCGGGTTTTTTTAAAGTCTTGAGTTATTTCTTCAAACCCGAGTGCGTCGTCGTGATGGCATTCCACTTCCACGATTAGGGCTTTATGAAACTTTCTTGACTTTTTTTTTGTAAGACGAATAGTTTTTCATATACAGACTTTTTTTACAGCGCAATTTTTCAAATATCTAAAAAAAATACGATCCAAAAATTCTGAAAAAAATTACATAAAGCTCTTGTAAATTATCATGAATAGTGGTGAAATTCCAATTTTTTTTTGAGAGTGTCGAGTTTCTGACTGTTCAAAACCGGATGGAATACCTCGTATATTAGGGTGTTTCATTTTGTATTGTTAATTTGTTTCTTCATCTTCCTCCTGATAAACCGTAGATTGTTACCCTACAAAACCCATCGTAGAAGCAGGTTATTGGCAAAAAATCCTGAGTGGTGTCTTTATTTAGTTTTGTATAAATCTCACAGATACCTCTTAGGTTTCATTGCCACCTTGTAGCTTTTTTGTGGCGTTTTCGTATACAGAAAATAAAAGATTTAGCTGGTGGGAGCTGAACATTTTATATTATTTTCGATTTGCAGAAAATGGTTATTCGGTAAACAAATTTTAAAAAATGATGCCCCACCAATAAAAAAATCTAGATTGTGATTTGTCACATCGCCTCGTGAAAGGAGAGCGTTAACTAAGAAATGTTGAGTGAAAATTTTGGTAACAGTCAGTTACCAAGCACTGTTCGTCAGAAACTTATACCTATAGCCTTGCCAGTATTCGAGAGCAAGCGATCGAAAAAATCGAAAACATAGGAGGGATAATAACCGTTTATAAGTAACACCGCCCGCAACTGTACCGAAACGAGACTAACGAACGCGGAGTAAGGGCCATGCGTTGCTACGGTAGCCCCTAAGAGTAGAAATAGAGGTGTAACTTATGACGGGTTAAACAATAAATGAGCAAATATAATTTGTACATTGCTTCCTCATTTTTCACAGTTGCTCACGAAGCTCCGTACTAGTTCGTTGAGCAAGTTTAGCTATCTCATAGAGAAAGCAGTGTGAAAGCTTGCAAAATATGCAGAGAGCCATGTGCAAATTATATTTGGACCTTTAATAGCTAACATCTCGGTAACGAGTTTGTACAGAAACACGTACTTTATATCAAGTTTCACATCGATAGATCAAGATTTCTCACCGTGATATCTTAACGGTTACCTTTTGGAAAATAATTTTTTTTAAAGTCTCATAAAATTTAAATTACCTGGATCGATTTTTACTAAATTTAATGCTAAACACTGTTCAGAGTTGGCCTCTTTGAGAGACAAATTTAAGCATGATAGCTCGAATTTTACTCAACCCAGATTACAGTATTGTCAGACTGCCATCTATAATAAATCATTTATAAGTTGCAGATTTACCCGAAAGATACCTTTAACGTGCCTTTAAATTTGCATGCACGTGAGTGTTGACGTAATGATTCAATTTTGTGTGTTATCATAAATAGGCTTCACCAAAGTGTTCCAAAAGTCATCGTATGATTTTGTCTGATAGATACTAAATTTTGGGGCACCGGAAAGTTGACAATATTTGAAAATAATATTTTCAAAAATTCTATCAAAATCTACTAACGAGATGTTTCTTAAATATTTCAGAAACGTTGTTAATCTTTTAACACATCTGAAATATTTTTGAAATGTAATGATAAAATATTTGAAAATATTTTTTATTTCATGTTTCACCGACATATTTCTATGAATGTTTCCGAGTTTATTCGGGTGTGTATATACAATTTGAATTCATGATGTAATCTTTCACATTTCGGTGAAATATGTAAAAAAACATTTCAGCGAAACATTTTAATGTAAGATTCATGAGCGCATAAACAAATCATTTCAAAATGTTTTTAAAACATAGGACAAATATTTTTTAATACGGTAAAAAATAAAAATATTGAAACTAAATATGATTGAAACTTTTCAAAAATATTCCCGTGCTGTGTGGGCATGACCAAAACGCCTATCTACATATGCGTTTTTCTGTCACAAATTGGTCACACATTTTATCACATTGCATATATTTCGATCTATTCGCGGTCGTTAAATATACACTACAGAGTAGCAAAAGTTAATATGTGACGGTTCCGGTTGGGATAATGATACGAAAGGATAGGATTTACAATTTGCTATAAAAACGCGCTACCTAAACAGGGTAAACCAGCGAATGGACACTTTCCATAAGGGCATGTACATAAAATCGTTTCTTAGCTGGTTAAAATCGTCTCTTAGCTCTTACCCTACATTCAATGTGAAGATAAACTTAGTTTATTTCAGTATTTCTTATCACAAACTTTTTATCACATTTTTTTGCATTTCAATTTTTTATCTTTAGAATCTTGAATGCAACTATCTCTTCTTTATAAAGCTGTATATCGATAGTTCGAGCTCAAAGCAGGCCGTAAAGCGTCGGCAAATTTGAATAACCGCTCGCAGATAAATCGGTAATTTTTTGATAGGTCATGTGACTGTCAAATGACCTGTTTTATGATGACCTCACATGACTAAATATAACAAAAATTAGATGTCCTAGAGATGTCCATTTTATCCCGATCCTTCGTTTGGCTCCGCACTAGCGCTCGTCTGGCTTGGAGGCATGGCAAATCCTTCGTTTGGCTCCGCACTAGCGCTCGTCTGGCTTGGAGGCACGGCAAATCCTTCGTTTGGCTACGCACTAGCGCTCCTGGTCTGGCTTGGAGGCATGGCAAATGTCCGGGAAGTGGCTGCCGCGAGTCTAGCTATGGGCATTAATAGCGCTCAGCCGACGATCCCGAACGCCAGACAGATGGCTTCTACTGCGCTACTATCTGGCTGAGCCATACATAACACAATCTGCCGTATTGCTGCTTGGGTCGCGTGTATCTTGTACATGGCTGGCCCCTGGCTTGACCGTAGCTCCTTGGATTCTGCTTGGCTACTGTCTGGCTTGAGTCTGGGTAGGAGTGGGCGAGTTCTGCGGGTTCATAATTAATCAATAAAATGAAGAAATAACAACATGAAAAAAAGTATCCCCTCTATGATCAACTTGCTAACGAATAAGGCCGGTCAAAATCTTGAGCCTTTTTGGTGGTCTTGAACCGTCAACCCTACCTACATTGCTGCTATTCCTACCTAGTGACGCTACTAACTACGCTACGGACTACTTTGGATAAATTAATATTTTTATGGTATAAGGCGTGATCGTATATGCTAGCAAATTGGTATAAGGGAAAACTGTTTTTTAACCGTTGAACTCTTGGCGAGATATTATACATCGACGGTTTAATGCTATAAGGCCATTAATCTGTGTGCAAGCATAGTCTGTATGTCTGAAACTGTTAATTAATTTATCTCAATAAAATCTTTCAGAAGAATATATTGAACATCTGTCTATAATTTTTAACATATTATTAACGATTGCGCAATTTATATTGAAATGAAACTTAATTTTTACTTTCTCATCTCATACGAAGTATCTAAGGAGAGAAAGTATTGTAATAAAAAAATGAACGCTCACATTATGGTGTACAAACATGTTTTGCATGTCCCAGAATGCAAAAAAAAGTATCTCCCCATTTCTGTCGGTCTGTCTGTCCTGTCCGAAAACACAATGAGTTTTCAACAAGACTTCGGATCGCAGTGAAACTTGTCTGTATCTTCTACATATAAAATGTAGTTTTAGTATTGAACTTTGAATTTGTTTATGCATCTGTCCGGTAGGTTCCCTTAAATGTGAAAAAACGTTGCATATTGAAATTTTCATATCGCTTTCTCATAATATTCCGGTACTCGCGAAGCTTCCTCTATGAGGAAGCCAAAAATGCAGACAATGCTTCCCCTAGCAAGTTGACGGGCGGCAGCTTTTAGGGAACAAACTAAAAAACGGACACGTCTGTTGGGGAACGAAACGAATCACAAAAACGGTAAAACGGATCGTACGTTTGGATTGGTCCTTTTTCGGTTGCGGAAACCGAGAAAGGACCGAACGTTTTTTATTTAAATTTTTGGCTGCGTTTTTACAATTCTTTTGTTGTTTTGCTTTTAATTCTGTTTTTAATGAACGGACAGAATTAAAATACGATCTTGGTCCTTCTTCGGTTGCGGAATAGAAAAAGGACCAAATGCTAACAAAAAATGTACCGTGCGTTTTGTCGTTTTTTACGGTCCGTTTTGTTCTCTAGCCGACGTGTCCCTTTTTCGGTCTGTTTCCGATCCATCAACTTGCTAGGGTCCTCATAGAAGAGGCTTCGCGAATAAAGGAACATTATGAAGAAGCGATATGAAAATTTCAATTTCCAACTTTTATGAGAAAGCAATATAATAATTTCATTTTTCAACTTTTAAGAGGAAGCGATATGAAAATTTCAACTTTTTTCTGTCCCGTTTGACCGCAATCCCATCGTCTTGCTCTGCGGTATTTTCTGTTGTCCCATTTTTCCCCAATTCCATCATACAGGGGACTCCATTGTTTGATATCCCATTTTGTCCCCATGCCGTTATGCCCCGGTCCCATCGTGCCTCGATACTATTACGCCCCGGTATGCCGTTCTGCCCCGCTCTTCCCTACGTATCACCTACACTAGGGTTCTCTACACAGACTTTTCTTTACGACTTGAGCTTAAATGGACATATATGATTCTTTTTTTTCAAATAGTCTAGAATCGATTGAAGAGCAGACTCATAAGTAAAAAGACGATCGAATCACCGTCGATGAATTTTCAACCATCAACCTATACGAACTCGTTTGCGCACTCGTACTTCGCGATTCATTCAAACCGAGTAACGTTAACGGCCCAGTTGAACAGTTTGGCAATTTTAGAGCAGCGGTATGGGTTTTCTATTACTTACGAACGCGTGACATTGTCAAACTGAAAATTAACTTTCTCAACACGTGCATTAAAATCTTTTGAATGAAATCCACGTATTATGCAGGTCAAATAATCAAACATTTTTATAATAATATTGATTTATTAGTAATGCTTGTCTACTGCCGGGGTCCACCGTAACACTGTGGACCCACCCATATTCTAGTTTGTGACCCTCGCGTGTACCCGGATTCTGACACTCACTCAGCAGTTACTTACCTAGTTTCTGAAACTTCGCAATGACAATTGAAACGGATCTAATTGCATTTCTTATGTAATGTTAGTATCAAATTTCAGTTACAATCAATGAAAAACATTTAATTGGCTTAAAGGTATTATAATTTCATTAGATGTGTAGAAACTCAAAGGTGTTCAGAAACCACTGCATAACCTTAATTATGTGATGGACTTATTGAACCCCCGAATTTAACGAAACAACTGATGAATAAAACTAGAATTTTTTTTATTCACATTAATAAAGTGGTGCTTGCTAAACATTGTAATATAAGTTTCATATAGTTGAATATTTACGTGAGATTGAAAACACACTATTCTGCAACTGCCGAAGATTGTAAGCTTCGTCAAGCAATGGTCTTCTGAGCCGAATGAAGTGCAAGTGGCACCATTGGCGGATAAATTGATTTTCTGCGCCATGACGTGTCGTCTTTTCGATCGCGCGTGGATTTAAACTGTCCTCGATATCTTACAATGTCCCACTTTTTATGTGGAGTACGTTCTAATCGTACAACGCATGAAAACAAAATGAAGTTATCTTAATCTTACTAAGTAAACGGACCAACGGAATCCTGTCGCTTCATTTGACTATCGTTATATCATTCTGTATCCACACTCATTCAATTATCATATCCCATACCAGATCCTACTTACATATAATACATCAAATACAGTTTTAATTTGTTCTATGATACGCGTTATGGTTGAATTTTACAATTCCTGTTTCTTAGATAGTACTTGCTATTTACAGTTCCTCTTTACTTAATTTCCTATGAGCCGTGCAGGAGAATCGAGACTTTTTTTTTCAGCCGCAGCATCATAGTCTACTGGTCGATGATATTTTCGGAGATTCACACGATTGTCAGTTCCGACTTCTTTCATATTATTTTTTTCATCTGTTAATACAAATGCGTTTTCGCCTATACGTTTCGTTATCGTATACGGACCTTCGTAGAGGTGGAACCATTTTTTAATCACCTTGTCTAAAGCATTTGACAGGTGTCGAACTTGCAACAAGACTTCATCTCCGACTTCTAAGCTTATTTTTGAACCTGGCTTTCGAGATTTTTGACGATTTTCGAAACTTTTGAGCAGGTTATCTTTAGCAAATGTAATCAGGTACTCGTGTGGCTTAGTTTTTGATACCGGAAACTGAATCACTTTATGCAATTCTTCTTGAATTGGCTCTCCGAAATGTAATTCATGAGGCGAGAGCTTGGTACTTTGATGTTACAGTCATGTTCAAAATCTTTTCTATATTGGATACTTACTCTACCCATTTCGTGTGTTTCTCGGAGTATAAAGTCCTGAACAAACGCCCCAGCTCTCGCACGACTCTTTCCGTTGGGTTTGATTGCGGATGTCTAATCGAACTGTACAAAACCTTTATTCCCTCCGATTCCAGTTCGGTCTTCCACCTCCGAGACGTAAATTGCGTACCGTGGTCGGACTGCGCCCCCCCTCGACCCATTGGAAGAGGACCGTAGAAATCGACAGTTATTAACTCATTCGGTCTTTCCGATGATACCATGCTATATTCGCCTTCCATCGATAGAGACAAATATTCTGCCTTTTGACACAGATCGCAACGTGTCACAAACTTCTTTACGTCATTGGTCATCCCTTTCCAATAATACAATTTTTTAACGTGTTGTAAAGTCTTATAAACTCCCGGATAACCAATTTTCGTGTGTATAACATCTATCAAGGATCGTTTCAGGCATTCTGGAATCAATACACGGAAAACAAATGTCATTGAATCAAAAAAATTATCATTCATTCAATTAAACGTAACCATTGCGGGCTGCCATCACCATAAGTAGTTCATGTAACTACATCTGTAATAGTATGCATTTTCTAGAACGGACTCCAGCACATTATCATAAGGTATGGAATTGATGACGTCTATTATTCACGGTGCAAATGTATATTGGTTGCATCAAATACGTAATCAATTACTACGATATGTATAAACACCGCAACAATCAAATGTAGGATGGTAGGAACAGATACTGTAATTAATGCAATATATTCTGGTAACAAAACAATTTCGCGTATATTTGCTTCTATATCTTCCACGTTTGTTTCGATTATTTTTTACATTATTATTGCACGACCATTAGAATATGTTGATGGAGCAATTACATATGTTTTTGACTGATCGTTG
>JAPYZD010004201.1:0-14092 GCA_030522725.1 Ichneumoninae sp. B BG-2022a
ACCCGGCAACAAAACTTTTTTTTAATGAAAATGATTCGTTTATTTTTCTGTACACGTATGAATTTTTTCAGATTTTTAAGTAATCGTTGATTTTTGTTCAATAAAAAACAATAAAAAGTCAACGATTACTTAAAAATCTGAAAAAATTCATACGTATTCAGAAAAATAAACGAATCATTTTCGTAAAAGAAAAAAGTTTTGTTGCCGGGTAATTTGTTAACCAATTAATATTTTGATGAATTTGTTAATAACATTTTGCAATTATTATTATGCAAAATGAATCTTCTCAGTACCTTTATATATATATAGTATACACGATTTTTTTCAGATTTTTACACCATCAAGAAGTACTTGCAATTTTCTCTTATTGTTGTCGAACTTATGCGAAGTCAGCGTGCAGCAAGACTCCCTCCTTAAGTGTATGGTAGCCTGGACACGCACACGCTTGGATACTCCAGAGGTAGATTCAGGGCGGCTAGTGTGATTATCGACCCTCGGACGAACAGCGGCCTTTTACAGCCAGACTCCACTGCAGCTTTCGCGTAACTGCCTTATTCAGGGTCAATCTATTTTATACATTTAGAAGATTTTTAACATTACTAAGGAACGTCGCAGCGAGGGTTTCTCTCACCGTTGAGAAAATCTACATAATAATAAAGTTCGTGTCGATTGGACACTCACACCGATACTCAAAGCGCTCATACGGCTACTCAGAGATACTCACACACACACAGAGAAAAAAAATCAATTGGCGAAACAAATGTTTGGTTGATCGAAAGGAATACGTCGTTGATCCAACCAACAGGCCGTCGAATCAAATGTTTCTTTACTTACTACAATTATTTCGTTCGATCGACCAAAAATTTATTTCGCCGCCCGTAAGTTCCCATTTTGTTGACTCAATCGATTTTTTTCTCAGTGCAGACACCGCTCGCACGCGAACCCACCTAACCGCTAGTTTACAAATAATTTCGTTAAAGAATCCCTTTCAATTAATAGTATCTCGTGCGCTCAGCGAGGTCGATGGGAACGTCGAGTGTTCGACCGTCCCGAAAGAGTCGTCGAATGTTTGTACATTGTTTTAAGGATGGAACAGCGCGAGTAATTAAAAGTACGCCGGAGGCAGAAGTGTACACCTCGATTATGTAACTGATTTTAGTGTCAACTCTATCCGAAGATAATGAGAATCCGCCCGACTCTTCCGGCTATAAAGACCCTCCCCCCGCCCCTCCCCCCCCTCGCTGTGCCCGCCGAGCGACATTATAACAAGCGTCGCTCGACACAGTCTCGCCTTTAAGTATGTTTTCTCAAGAACTGTTCATTTTCAGCAGTCGGCAAATGCACTTTACGGGGCGACGAAATATTTGCACCATTAATTACTCTCTCCATTACTATCTCTTACCATTACTATCTCTCTAATAAATTTCGTCGACGAAACGAGTTTTCACTAGTCATTATAACGTCCACCCTCAGTTTACATTTACACTCGCTCAAAGTTTAATTAAGAGAAATCTCAAGCTTTAACGATAAATTCTCGAAAGTGACGGTAAAGTAGACGAATTTTCGTTATTTTATCGCCAACCCGCGGTGCAAATTTGGGCGGGCTCGAAATTGAATTTAAATAATAATAATAACAATAAAAATACAAAAATAAAAAATTGTTTTCTTTACATTTTCCGAGCTCCCCGGTTGCCCTCGGGGGGTTAAAGCGGACAATATCGAGTGAATAACAAAATTATGAATCCCGGAAAAAATACCCCCTCGGAAGAAATAACCCCGGAAAATATACCCATTTAACCTTAACAATTGTGTTACGCACACACGCAAAGATATTATCAAGTATAAAAATTTGCGAAATTTATATCAATGCGAAAAAAGTAATAAAAAATCGCAGCAATTGAGATTGTTACATTGCTTCTTCATGACGATCGCTTTTCGTGTATTGGATAATTTTTTGCTTCCTCTTGAAGAGAACGCAACATTCTCGTGCGATTAATGCCATTGATAATTTATTTATTAAGGATATCCAGCCCTTTGATTTGCATAATAACAAAGATAAAAGTTATTAACAAATTATGTTAAAAAAATAATTGTTAAAATAAAAAAGAAGACAACCTTTCATTTTCTCATTTGAAATGAATTCGTTGATTTTTTAGAGTTCATATTCATATTAGAATTTTCGAACATAAACATTTTTTTTATTTGCAAATCCGTAAAGGCACGAATTCGTCTGTTTCCGGGAGTATTTTTTCCGGGGGGGTATTTTTTCGGGGGGGTATTTTTTCGGGGGGGGGATTTTTTCGGGGGTATTTTTTCCGGGGGTATTTTTTCCGCCTACCCAAAATTATCGACACTTTCGCTCGTCCGGCTTTATCAATAAATTCTCGGAAGTAACGGGCAAGCACGGACGGGCGAGATCCTCGCCATCCTATTTTTACGGCCAAGGTGAGGACCAGCTGGTTTTCTCGCCGGCACCGCCCGGAGTCGCCAGCCTCTAAGCCCGTGCGTGTCTTTCGTCGTCTGACGTGCGCTGGACCGCGGGTAACGAATATAAAACGCCAGCGAACGACCCGGCGGTTCGAGGCGAAAACAATTTAACGCGAGCGAAGTTTTTGGCGAGAGCTGGACGGCAAACGCGTCGTGAAACGCCAGAGAGTTTTCCGTTGGGAACCCGAGGCGCGCCACTCGATACCCTGCACGCCTCTCTTCCGACCGGAATGACCGTACCGACGGTATCGCTTTATCGATTAGTCGACTATACACGCTCGACGCGTATACGCGGTTAACCGTCTGGCTCGGCTAGACGGCCAATGAAAACGAAACTAAAATAACGAATGAATCGATTCCACACGAAAAAAAAAATAGAAAAAATATTCCACGCGAAACGGACGAGGTGGATGCCTCGGCGACTTTCCATTCACGATGTAAATTCCTTCGGAAGCTCTTTGGCGATGGATTTTTTATTGACGAATTGCTTCCTCATATTTTTACGAAAATAGGCGTGTCGAATCTGTTGAGCGCCCTGAGTCTCCTTCCCGTGACGTTGCGATAGACAGAAAAAATAACGTTGTTTATTCTCGATTATACTTGAATAAATTAAGTTTGTTAAATTATTTTTTTTTTCGCATGTTGAATAATCTCGGATAACGATTGGGACATTTGGTTCAACGTTGAGGTTTAAGCAACGTTAAATATAATATAACATAAAGTGTAACGAACAGAACGCGATGCGTGTGCAATTTTCCATTCTCTATGTAAATTCGTTCGAAAGCTCTTTCGCGCTGCATAGTATTTTTTTTTTTTTTACGCAAATAGGTGTCAAATTTGTTTGAGTGCCCTGAGTCACGTTCCCGTGACGTTGCGCTAGATAAAGAAAATGACGTTTGTTCTCGATGATACTTAAATACATTACGATTGATAAATAATGTTTTCGTTTCGTACGTACGAACACTCTTAAATAACGACTGGGAAATTCATTGTTTCCATTTTTTTTGTTGTTGTCGAATGGGAAGTTCACTGTTTCCATTTTATTATCATTATCGAATGAGAAATTGAATGTTTCCATTTTATTATTATTATCGAATGGAAAATTCAATGTTTCCATTTTATTATCATTATCGAATGAGAAATTCAATGTTTCCATTTTATTATCATTATCGAATGAGAAATTCAAAGTTCCCATTTTATTACCATTATTATTATTGAATGTGAAAATCGCTTTAACGGTCGTTTGAGGACCGTTACGGATGACAAGATCGAACAAAGAGAACGTCACGTGAGGGTAATTCTGGGGCGCATTGAACGTCGCGAATGGAACGCGAGCGGGCCGGAACGAGAATCCCACAGTCTTACCAGCTCGAGTCCAAATATACATATCGAGATGTTCGATCGATCGCACGTGACGAAAAGATATAGGAACCGTTGCCGCGAGAGACGCCGAGCCGCCGTTGCGTTAAGCGCCTTACACACGCGAACAGTGTCGTCAGTGACACAGGAAATAATTTTTCCACAGAGAACAACAAAAAAACAAAAAAAAAAAAAACGTACTCACCATCATCGTGATCGGGCGAATTGTGCAGCTGCTGTATGTCGTTGCGCCAACCGTAGCCTGCCGAGCTGTTGGCCGGCGTCACTTTGAAGCGTTCCTGCATTCTTCCCCCGATTATACACTCTTCCTCTTCCTTACTTCGTAACTTCCAAAAGCAACAGAAAAAAACAAACCGTCACACGACCTTTCACGTTTAAAACTCCCAAAGAAAAATCAAATTCTTTTTAACCGCTCGCGATTCTCAGAAGAGCCGAAAACCCTAGTTATTTGTCTCAACTCATCAACCCGAAGCGAACGAAGTGATTTATCGCCAGTCTCCAAAAAAACCCTGCGTCTTTCTCCCGCACTTTTTCCTACGACGATTGGCGAACGCGTTCTCCATTCGTCGTAGCCGGTTTATTTGGCAGCGCCTTCCCTCCTTATTTTTTTTCCTTTTCCTTAAATGTTTATCCTACTCCGCCACACCGCCGGTTCTTCGTGACGTCACGAGCGCGCAGCTCCCTCCCGAGAACGCAAAGAAGCCCGCGACGGAACGAGATATCCGTTCGGGTGTAATGCGGACGGTGAATGACGGCGAAGCGCGCGCGAGCGACTCTCTTTGTTATGTAGAGAAGCGCAGCAGTTTTGCTCTCCCGGTAGACTCTTCGCTGGGCCGAGCGCCGTCGAGTTTAGTACAGAGGCGCGCTCTTCCTCGAGACCTCCGCCTCTCTCTCCCTCCCGTTTGGCTGCTGTGCTCCTGCCGCCGAGGGGACTTCTTCGACACTGACTGGCCCCGCGCGCGTTGCCTCTCGCGCTAATGTATATCAGTTGTATTTTCCCCGTTGCGCTTATCCGCACGGCGAAGCCGAGTCTCCCGATCCTATAACGTCGACACGCGACTCGCTCGTGGCTCGTCGGACTGATTTTATAACTTACGAGCCTCTCCTCGTGCCGCAGTGTTGTTTAGCTTCTATCGTGCATTCGGCTGTAACTGTGTTTACAGACACACACATAGATATATGTGCACGAGTGTGGGTACATATATATGTATGTATCAAGCGAAACGCAGTGAAATTGAGGCGCGTGTGTTGGGCGGCGTGCAAGTAAGTTTGTGTATTATTTGACTGGTGTGCGCTCGTCGGATCGCCCCCTCCGCTGCCCCGGACGCCCCTCTTCGGCCGTCTCCGCTGCGAGACTTCGTAGGACGTCTCGCACTCGGGCCCGCTCTCTGCATGCACGATACGTTCTTCGCCGCTTCTATTTTTATTTTGTTTCAAATTTTTGTACATTTTTTCTTTGGCTGGAAATCGAGACCTTGAATGTTCGGCCGGGTGACCTTGCAGGGCGGGCCGATGGTTTGTTCAATTTTTCTTTTCTTGTGGCTCTGGTTGGGCGCGATTGAGCCGCGGCGTTGACTATTTCGCGCGCGGTAAGTGGCCGGGCGTGTGAGAAAGGAATCGCGGACGTTAGTGGTTGATAATGATGAATGATCTTTTTTTTTGCAAAATGCAGATTTCCTTTGCTAGAGAAATTGGGGCGTTTAGCCGAACGTTATCCGTGTTCTCGGATGAAAAAAAAATCGCGAATAGCATTGGCGTTTTTTTTCGCCGGGCGGCCGATGTGTGCGTGAGGCAGACGCGAGTGTGTAGGAGTTTCGCTTTGTGTGCGGGTTGTGGACGACTATACAGCGCTCGTCGAAGAGCGAGCCGTGTATACCGCTTGCGCGTTTACGCGACGCGATTTGCCCGGCGATGCGTTCGTATTCGTTCGAAAAAAAATGTGTGTATGTAAGGCGGTAAATGAGATCGAGCGATAATGGCGGCCGGCGTCGGGACGGGCGACTCTGTGTGTAGGCAGCGGAAACAGCGGGGCTTCGCGAATCCACCTCGGTAATCCGTATGATAAATTAGATGAAACGGTCAGGCCTCTGTTCGTTTTTTAATTTTTTTTATTTGACTCGTAAAAAATCCACCCGCGAATACGTACTGCATACAGCGTTAGCTCTCTTCGCCGGGCGCGAGGTTGTGCATATACACGTGCGCGAGGCACGACGCATGCGCAGACGAGTTTTGCTTTGTGTGCCGGCTGTGGACGCCGAACTATGGCAGCGCTCGTCTAAGAACGCTTGTGCGTTTATTCCGATGTATTCGTATTGTGAAGCGTAACCGCTATGAGCGCGAGAGAGAAAGCTGCAATTTCGCAATCAAGAAATCTTCCACGCCGGTTAGGTATTGGGAATATGAAGAGAATAGGGAACTGTCGAACTACTGCGCATAGTTTACTGTTCTCGCTTTTTTCGCCTAAAATTTAACCGCCTTAGAGAATTTCGGATTGCAGTCTTTGTTACCGACCGAGAAGTTGCACTTCACTTTAAAGGAAGGAAAACCGTGTCGGAGAAAAAGATTTTACGTATGAGTTCCAGAATATTTTATAACCTACAAAATAGACACTGTTGACATTTCGAGCGTCCATATTGGTTTTCGCGACAATCTGCGATATTCGATTTTCTTCGTATCTTGGACGTTTTCAATAAAAATTCGAGTGCATGCCGAGGCGTTTATGGCTAGTATTACAGTCCTTTGCAATTTGAAGCATGTGCGTAGCGTATTAGTGATATAAAGTCGATTCTACGAAATCGCCCCGTTCCGTCGGTAAAACAGGAAGGTCCAGCAGTTCATTAACCCTTAGAGTGTGCATTGGGGCCATTTTTAACTTCAACGTTGACCCACGTTTTTTCGCCTAACGTCAACTTTGAGAACGTTTTTGAACGGGTAAAAAAGCTTTTTTTTTAGCAAATTTGACTGCGCTAGCTTAAATTTTGATAAATAAACTTCAAAAAGTGTTTTAACCTTTTTTCCGAAGACTGCATAGTTACCGAGTTATTCGAGGCCGGGATTCAAACTGACGCCGTGTGCACTTGACGATTCAATAGGGTGTGCGCACTAAGCTTTAAAATGTGTGTATGTAAGAACGACGGTAAACGAGATCGAGCGAAAATCGCGAGCCGCGTTTCGCTTAACGCCAACTTCAAGCACGTTTCCGGACGGATAAGAAATCTCTTTTCGAAATCCGACTGCGCGAGCCTAAAGTTTGATCAATCCACTGTAAAAATTGTCTTAACCGTTTTTTCGTAAAAGTGCATAGTTGCCGAGTTATTCGAGTCCTGGGATAAAACTGACCCGTGTGCACTTGACGATTCGGTACGGAGATGTGCGCACTAAGCGTTAAAATGTGTTTATCTAAGAACTGCATTAAATGAGATCGAGTAAAAATCGCGAGCCGCGTGGTTACTACCCGGCGTCGGAACGGGAATCTCGGTGTGTAGCTGGCAGCATAAACAGCGGGGCTTCGCAAAATCCACCACATTAGCCCGTATGACAAATTAGCTGAAACGGTCGAGCCTCGATTGTTTTCTTTATATATATATATATACATATTTCAATTCTTCGGAAACGCCAATGTTTTTCTCTCGTGATTCTTAACGGTTTGTCACTCCTCAATGTTTTGTACGTCGCGATTGTACTTGTAACGCTCGAGGCTCGAACTTTTCCATGAATGCGATAGTTACTGTCCATTACCATTTTTTTTATCTTTGTTCGATCGCCAATGAAGATTTGTTTTCGAAACCGGCGCCGCTGTGCTTCAGCGGGATCCTCCGACAACACGAGGCTGTCATCCTTTCCCTCGTGCTTTTCTAAATACCGTCTCGTTGCTATTTAGTCGCGAGGTTGTTTTTGTCACTCGAATGGATCGACGGGCCTCGTCATTCAGTGGATGCCGACTCGTCGCTCGACCGTTTCGTCGAAGATATTCGCGTCGAACTGAGATATCGCCTGAAGCGATCACAACAATGCGAACCGGCTCGTGCCGGCTGTGACAATCGATCCGCGTCGTATGCAAACGAAGCGTCTCGCGCGACTGGCGTCGCCGCCGCGGAGCGGAGACTCGACGAACTTTCGACCGACAGTCCGAGACGGGCGCCGACTTTGTGACTGGACATTTCTTTTTCGTTTTTTCTTTTTGTTAATTGACTGTCACGTGACCGTCAATTTACCGGCATGTAAATTACCGCACTGTGAAAACTTTTGGCGACGTTAACTCTAAAAAGTTTCACTGACCCAGCTTCAGAATTAACGAAGTGAAAGTTAAAAAGAAAATAATTATTTTCGATTGATTTTGTAATATTGTTCCATTGATGAAGTAATTAATTAAAAAAGAAAAAACAAATGATTGCGAAATGAATGTAGACGAAAAATTAGTTTAAAATAAACTTAGACGGCTAAAATGTAGTTCTGTAAAAAACCATACAAGTTTAATTTAAAAATTTGCTATTTATACGATTGGATTGGATCGCTTTGGCGGTAATCGGTAGCTTAATTAAAACATTTGGTTGGCAATCGTTAAATTACAATAATATGGTATTTATTTATTTATTGAATTAAAAAAGAGGCCCAAATATAATAAAAACAGGCTATATTTTATCTTTTGTAAAAGGGTTGATCCCGTTGATAAATAAATGAATAATAAATAAATAAATAATAAATAAAACTAAAAAATATGTACCTATCAAAAAGAGGCCCAAAGTTGGCCATTTTTTTTTTATTACTTCAAACAGGTTTCAATCTATGCGGAATAGTTTGGTGATAAAGTATAATGTAATTGAAACATTTTTTCCACTTTTTCGAATCGTACACCGACGATACCATAACCAGCGCTTGGGCTCCACCAGTCCCTTCCACGGTCTCATTTATTTATAATTTTAATGATTTGAACTTAACTCTACATCGGAAAGACTATTTTTACTTCAGTATTATCTTCCTTGCACGATTCCGGAAGACACCGAATGATTCACACATATATATAGGATACAAACTGCAAATTTTTGAATTAAAGTTGTACGGCTAATTTTCTAGAGCTGTAAAAACTTGACCAAATTTGTTACAAAAAGAAAATAAATGACGGTCATCGTAAACCTTTTCTGGAATCAAAAAGGCCGGTCAATTGACGCTTACAAAAAAATTACCGTCACGACGCATCTCCGCAGACGATGACGTTCGAATGGCCGCCGTTCCCCCTGCGCGTGCGCGCACCCACACGCACGCGACAGTCGAATCCGTAGCAACGCGCCCGCGACCACAGCGACGCGCTCGCACAAAACAGTACACGGCCCGCAGCACTGTGGCAACAACGAGCGTCGTTCCCGACCGAAGAATCAACGTCTCGGGGATTTCGCCTTACTGCCCTTTTTTTATTTTCGTTCGGTTCCTCTTTTTTTCGTTCGATCACCGCTTTCCATTCGGCGCCTTGCAATCGTAAAACTGTGGCCCCAACCGCAAAACATGAGCGCGAAAAAGCACAAAAAACATAAAAGAGAACGACAGGAAGGTGAGAAATCTTTCGACCGAACTTTTAACGCATACACGGAGGTCTTTTTTTTGCGTATACTGTACAGTACTGTTGCTCTATAATCTGTCTCTCTTATGTATAACGGACTCTGTGAACTCTTATTGTTTTTTTTCTTGTATTTTTTTTTTTGTTTGTTTTTATTTTTTCAGTTTTGTTTCCTCACGACTCGCAAAGAACTCCGATCCATTGTCGCTCGACGAATCGCATTTCGCACCGCTCCGTCCGCCTCTCGTTTTTCGCGTCGAAAAACTCTGTGTTTTTGTTGGTTACTCGACGAAGTTCTCGTCTCGCCGACACGGAGACTCGCCGGATCGCTCTGCCTCTCGTGCGAAAAACATTATCGTCGCACAATCATTTTTCCAACACGATAGTGCAGGCTCTTTAATTTTCCGTCACTTTCAGTGCTCGACGACGATTCGTGGAAATCCATTTTTTTTTTCGAGCCACGTATTTAAGTTTATTTCATTTATTTATTTATTTATTTGTTTATTACACGCGTCTGTAAATACAAACAATCATAATGTAAGCGTCGTGACTTTGTGTCTGGCGGACTCGTGCGACGAAGGGATCGGAGGAAAGGCGACGCAGTCGAGCCATCGGTTGTCTGGACGATAAGATGTGCTTTGTAAATTTCTCTTGTATTATTATTTTTCTTGAAATCGGCTATTCGTTACCTTAAATGAAATTCTTCCGGTACTCACCCGCTGCGAACGATGTACAGGAGGAATGTCGACTGCGTTTTCGCCACGGACAAACGGAGAGTGAGGTGCGGAGTAGAAGCGAGAGGCCGATGCGCAAAAGATCGTATAAGAGAGAGAGAGAAAGAGAGAGAGAGAGAGAAAATAAATGAGCGAGAGATAAAGAAGTTTACCCCGTCGCAATAAAAGAGGTACGGACTCGGACGTAAGTTATCGGCGTTACGAAGAAACAAATTTTGTCGAAGCCTCCTCCGAATAGTTTGCACGAACAGAAGCCTCTAGCTGTGCTGCGGAAGTTATTCTCATGCCCGTTTACCCCCCCCCCCCCCCATATTGTCCTATCTACTTCGTTGTCCGTTGATTATCCGTAATTTGCCGTCAACGAATTTCTGAATTTAATGTTTTTTTTCTACATTTTTTAAAATATATATACATATATATATTTTTTTAATACCCTTTGCTCCGGTAGGTCGAACGATGCCCCAAGACAACATTTCTGTGCACTCAGTGCGACTGGCGAACGATTAGCAAACAGTCATTGTGTGTTGTGGCCTCGTTGACTGCGACCGCTTCGCTTCAGTATCCCCCGCTTCGACAGAGCGTAGTACAATAAAAAAAAAAAAAGAAAATCACTCGGCGACCACGAGGGAACACGAAACGAGTAATAAAAAATTTAGTGGCTGTATCTTTCTACTCCCAACTCTACTTGCTCGTCGTTCAGTTCGAAGCGAAGACCAAGGTCGTCGACCTCTGCGCTAAGCCGTTCGCCGCCGCTGCAACTGTTGACCGGCGATCGCTTTGTTGTGATGCATCGGTTGTTTGTTCCATGCAATTTTCGTTACGCCTCGCCGTCGTACCTCGCAAGCATGAACTATCAGATTGATCTGTGTACACCGCTTTGTTCGCGACCCCGAAGATATCTGCATGAGACTAAAGTTCACCGTGTTATAGCGACTGCGTTTCGTGTTACGCAAACTTCACTTTGGGAATAAAATTCTACAAGCGAACAATTTTGTTTCTTCGAGAATTGCTGCTTCGATAGAGACTTGACAAAAATTAAATTTGGTGTCGCGCAGACGTCTTTGCAGTCATCTTTGTATGACCGTTGAAGATATCTGCGTGACCCCAAATTTCATCAAGTTACAATGTCTGCGTTTTGCATTGTGCAAACTGTGCTCCGATAAGTTCGCTCGGAGAGTAAAGTTCCGCACACAAGCAATGGTTTTTCCTAACGCAGAGCATCAACGGAGACTTGGCAAAGATGAAATTTGATCTCACGCAGATATCGTCAGGCTCGCCTTTGCACGACCCCGAAGATATCCGCGCGAGGCTAAATCAAGTTAAAACATCTACGTTTAGCATTTCACGAACTTTGCGCAGGGGAACTTGATTCGAAAAACAAAACTCTACAACCCAAAAATTTCAATTTCTTCCCAAATTAGCAGAAATTTGTTACGCAGATATCTTCAGGCTCGTCTCTCCTTCAAGTGGAGGAATGTCGCCCTTTTGCACGTCGCTTTCGCACATTCAAAAAAAAAAAAAAAAAAAAAAAAAAAAAAATGAAATAAAATTGAATTAATACGATATTTCCCTTTAATTCGCAGAGGGTCTCTGTCCGACGAGCGACAAGCCGCCAGCCCTGAAGCTGATACTGAAGGTCGGCGGCAGCAGCGGCACGCCCGAGTACGGCGGCGAGTCGCCGAGTCACCCAGCGATGTTGTCGCAGCAGTACCAGCAGCAGCTGGGACTGAACTACTCGGTGACCCAGGGTGAGTCCGAGTACGAGAGGTACATGGGCCACAAGAAGCTGAAGAAGAAGAAGAAGAAGAAGGACAAGAGGCACAAGCATCACCACAAGGACAAAAAGAGGCGGAGGGAGGAGTCGAGTCAGGAGTCGGTCGGCGACGCGGACGAGGGTGTTCTGGAGGTGCCGAAGAAGATAGCGAATCACCAACTGATGCCGCCGAGGCCGCCGTCGGCGAGCGAGCAGCAGCAGCACCAGCAACAACATCAGCAACAGCAGCAACAACAGCAGCAGCAACGGGTCGGCGCGGTGACGAGCGGAAGTTCGTTGTCGCCCCATCGCGAGCCTCGAACGTGCGTGCTCCGAAAGATCGCGGAGAGAACGCCGCTCCAGCGATTGCTCGAGCACCTCCTCAGGTCGATGGAGAAACGCGACCCGCAGCAATTCTTCGCCTGGCCGGTTACCGACAACATCGCACCGGGCTACTCGTCCATAATAACGAATCCCATGGACTTCAGCACGATAAAGCAGAAGATCGACGAGAACAATTATTCGAATCTGAACGAGTTCGTCGACGACTTCAAGCTGATGTGCAACAACGCGATGACGTACAATCATCAGGACACGATTTACTACAAGGCGGCGAAGAAGCTGCTGCACGTCGGCCTGAAGATGATAACGCCGGACAAGTTGCGCCAGCTCAGGCCCGTGCTGACCTACATGCACGACATATCGCGCGAGGAGCTCGGCTTCGAGCTCGGCGTCGAGGACCCGAACAATCCCGACGTCCTCGTGACGGAGGAGCAGATCGAGAAGGAGCGCGAGCAGGAGGAGCGCAACGAGGAGGCCGAGGAGCTGCGCAAGGAGAATCAGAGGAAGATAAGGCTCGCCAGCTTAGGGAAGTTCGAGGCCATACCGGACGACCTGACGCCCGAGGAGATTCTGAAGCAGGCTAGGGGAGCCGCGAAGGCGGCGTCGGAGAAGTTGAGTCTGAAGAGGCTCAACTCGAAGATGGGCTTTCTGAGGCAGAAGAAGGACGGCACGACGAGTCTGCAGATCATCGTGCCGGGCGACGGCGTCATACCGGGAACCAATCAGAGGCCGGTGTCGCTGGGGCAGCTGATTGGGAAGCTGAGCCACGGCACCGGCGCCCTCGCCGGCTTTCGCGAGGATCGCAGAAATATGTCGAAGCCCGTCAAGCCTCTCTACTACGGCGCCTTCGGCTCTTACGCTCCCAGCTACGATTCTACGTTCGCCAATCTCACCAAGGAGGAGACCGATCTCGTTTATCAGACCTACGGCGACGAGACCGCCGTCCAGTACGCCGAGTCGATACTCGACTTCGCGAAGGACTGCGATTACACCCTCACGATGGTCGACGATCTTCTCGACATACTCACGAGCGGCGATCACAGGAAAACCAAGAAACTACTCGAGGAGAAGAGGCGGCTCAAGGAGGAGGAGGACAAGATCAAACATCTGCTGGAGAAACCCATTCAGGACGTCAATCGGAACATCCAGGCGGAGAAGGTGAAGGTCGACATGGATCAGCTCAAGACACTCTCGGATATCGGGATCGACGTCAACTTTCTTGATGATCTGGGTAAGGTCGATTCTATCGGGAAACGTCGGAGATGGGCGGTGCTTTAAGTACCGGGTACTCGTTTGGTACTTGATTATTTTTTAGTACTTCAAATACTTTTTGTACTTCGAGTACTTTTTAGTTCTGCAAATACTTTTTTTTTACGGTTTCTGTAACAAGTACTATTTGAGTACAGGCTCGCATTACGGAATTTTTATTTTTTTAATGAGATGAGTCGCCACTTCTTGTCTTCTGTAAAGATTTTTTTGTTATAAAAAAAACGAACAGGGAAGCTTTGCATTTTTTTCAAAATTTTATTTAAACAAATTTTTTTATTAAATTAGATTCATTTACAAAATATCTTTAAAAAATGTTTAACACATTTTTATTAATTTTTTAATGGATTTTTTAAAGTAAAAAATAGCTTCCTCTACGAGGAAGCTAAAATCGATCAACGAAGTTTCTCTACGAGAAACTTCGTTTTATTTTTTTTATAGAGCAAAAATCAACGATTACTTAAAAATCTGAAACAATTCATACGTATTCAGAAAAATAAACGAATCATTTTCATAAAAAAAAAGTTTTTTGCCGGGTAATTTGTTAACCAATTAATTTTTTGATGAATTTGTTAATAA